>JASVEL010009407.1:0-132712 GCA_032618575.1 Nicotiana noctiflora
TGGAATTATGCTCGGATTACAACGACCTACAGAGGAAAGGAGGTGAAAGAGGAAGTTTGTGAAGCCCGAGGGTTGACCCGCTCGGGGAGATGTTTTGCCCCTGCGGAATTGAGGAAGACCACTCCGGCAGTATTGAAAAAGCCGGTCACTGATGAAGAGGCAGAAGAATTCTTGAAAAAGATGAAGCCGCATGACTACTCCGTCTTAGAGCAGTTGAAGAAGACTCCGGCGCAAATATCATTGCTATCCTTGCTGATACATTCTGAAGAACATCGGCAAGCATTGATGAAAGTCCTGAATGAGGCACATGTACCGGATAAAATCTCGGTGAGCCATTTGGAGAAGATCACCAATCGGATCTTCGAAGCAAATCGGATCACATTCACCGATGACGAGTTGCCTGAGGAAGGCACTGAGCATAACAGGGCTTTATATCTTACGGTGAAGTGTGAAGAGGCGGTGGTTACCAAAGTCTTGGTCGATAATGGGTCCGGTGCTAACATTTGTCCTCTCTCTACACTGGGCAAATTAAAAGTAGACATCGGCAGGGTACGCGAGAACAGGGTATGTGTTCGAGGGTTCGACGGAGGAGGTAAAGCGTCGGTTGGTGACATAGTGCTAATCTTGACAATTGGGCCAGTGGAGTTCACCATGGAATTCCAAGTGCTGGATATGGTGGTGTCATATAACCTCCTAATAGGGCGACCATGGATTCATGCCGCAAGAGCAGTTCCATCCAGCTTGCACCAGCTCGTCAAGTTTGAATGGGACCAGCAGGAGATCGTCGTTCATGGAGAGAACGACCCACAATCGGGCACCATCATTCCCTTTGTTGAGACGGAAGAAGACGTTGGGCCGTGGGTATATCAAGTCTGCGATGTGGTGCCCGCCCACCGAGTTCCGGAAGGGGAATGTATTCCCGGCGACAGAACAATTACTGCGGATGTCATGGTGGCGCATGAAATGTTGCGACATGGTTTCGTACCCGGTAAAGGGTTAGGTGCATCTCTGCAAGGAATTATACAACCGGTATCAGTGGTCGAAAACTTGGGAACCTTCGGCTTGGGATTCCAGCCAACCTCGGAGGACATCCGGCGAGCAAAGAGGAGCAAGCAGAAAACATGGGTGCTCCCAAAGCCTGTTCCACGCCTTTCCCAATCTTTTGTCAGGTCCGGAGCAAGAGGACATCCAGCGCCAAAGATTCCCGGTCCTACGATCAGGCCAGATGAAGAGTTCTTCAGGAAATTCGAGAACCTATTCACGGATGTATGTATGCTCGAGGACGGTGAAGGATCCAGTCATGCCGATATACAATTTGTGGGACCAAAGGCAAAACTGAATAACTGGAAGGCTACTCCTCTCCCTGTCCGGAAGGAGTCTTGGTAGTTTGTCTTGGATTGTCTTTCTTTCGAAATTTTGTATTGGGGGTTTGTCCCCGGAGTAAAATCCCGTTCGTTTTGTTTATTTTTGATTTAAGTTTGCAGTTTGTTTTCCCCTTTGTACAATTCCCATCAATGAAAGTTGGTTCCTTCGTGTCTAATTTTGTTTATCTTTTCTTCTTTTTACTTTTCTGAACAGCCTTCTTGCAACTGATCTTAATGACATGGCGCACTTAAAGATTAATCAACCCAGTCTAGAAAGTCAATCGGGTTTGGAAATAATAACACATGAAATAAGAAGTGACGAGAGTGAGTCGAGTACGGCGATGATGAAGCCGTGGAAGAAATCGGTGAAGAATTAAGTCACTTCGAGGAAAAGCCCAAACCGAACTTAAATGATACCGAGGCCGTTAATCTAGGGAATGCTGATGACGTCAAAGAAACCCGGATAAGTGTCCATATTGAACCCAGTCTGAGAGAAGAATTGATCAAAACACTCGTGGAGTTTAAAGATATTTTCGCATGGTCGTACGACGACATGCCAGGACTCAGCACTGATCTAGTGGTTCATAGATTACCCACTGATCCGGCATATCCTCCCGTCAAGCAAAAGCCGCGGAAATTCAAGACGGAGATGAGTGTGAAGATTAAGGAGGAGGTAACCAAGCAGTTGCAGGCGAAAGTCATTCGTGTCACCCGATACCCCGAATGGTTGGCTAACGTAGTACCGGTGCCAAAGAAAGACGGAAAGATCAGGGTATGCGTGGACTATCGCAATCTCAACAAGGCAAGCCCTAAGGATAATTTCCCACTTCCCAATATCCATATCCTGATTGATAATTGCGCCGGACGCGAAATTGGATCCTTTGTGGACTGTTATGCGGGATATCATCAGATTTTGATGGATGAAGAGGACGCAGAAAAGACGGCTTTTATCACACCGTGGGGGACTTATTGCTACCGAGTGATGCCGTTTGGTTTGAAGAATGCAGGAGCAACCTATATGAGGGCGATGACTACGGTATTCCATGACATGATACACAAGGAAATTGAGGTGTACGTGGATGATGTGATCATAAAATCTAGGCGTCAAGAAGACCATGTTGCCGACCTCGGGAAGTTCTTTCAAAGACTTCGAAGGTACGACATCAAGCTCAATCCGGCCAAATGCGCATTCGGAGTTCCATCAGGAAAGTTGCTAGGATTCATCGTCGGCCGACGGGGCATTGAGTTGGACCCATCCAAAATCAAGTCCATTCAGGAGCTACCCCCGCCAAAGAATAAAACAGAGGTAATGAGTCTGTTGGGAAGGTTGAATTACATCAGCAGGTTTATTGCCCAGCTCACGGCAACCTGTGAACCCATATTCCGCCTATTGAAGAAAGACGCTGCGATAGAATGGACGGCAGAATGTCAGGAAGCATTTGACCGAATCAAAGGGTATCTGTCAAATCCACCCGTATTAGTTCCGCCCGAGCCAGGTAGACCCCTGATTCTTTATCTGACGGTCTTGGAGAATTCGTTTGGCTGCGTATTGGGGCAGCATGATCTTACCGGCAGGAAGGAACGGGCCATTTACTACCTCAGTAAGAAGTTCACAGTCCACGAGGTCAAGTACACTCATCTAGAAAAGACATGTTGCGCCCTGACTTGGGTAGCCCAAAAGCTGAAACACTACTTGTCTTCTTACACCACTTACCTCATTTCGCGTCTGGATCCGTTGAAGTATATTTTCCAGAAACCCATGCCTACAGGGAGGTTAGCAAAGTGGCAAATATTACTTACGGAATTCGACATCATATACGTGACAAGGACGGCTATGAAAGCTCAAGCCCTAGCCGATCACTTAGCTGAAAATCCCGTTGATGACGAATACGAACCTTTGAGGACGTATTTTCCAGATGAGGAAGTATTGCAGATTGAGGGGTTGGAACTAACCAAGGATCCGGGATGGAAGCTCTTCTTCGATGGAGCGGCAAACGCAAAAGGAGTCGGAGTAGGGGCTGTGCTTATATCTGAAACAGGACATCATTATCCTGTTACCGCTCAACTGCGTTTTCACTGTACCAATAATATGGCTGAGTACGAGGCATGTATCTTGGGGTTGCGATTAGCGGTGGACATGGATGTACGGGACGTCTTGGTCTTGGGGGACTCGGACCTTCTAGTACATCAGATTCAGGGAGAATGGGAAACCAGAGATTTAAAGCTTATCCCATATCGTCAGTGTTTGCATGATTTGACCAAACGCTTTCGATCGGTAGAATTCAAGCACATCCCAAGGATGCATAATGAGGTTGCCGACGCGTTGGCTACTTTAGCATCAATGCTACATCACCCGGACAAGGTTCGTGTCGATCCGTTACATATCCATGTCCGGAATCAACATGCTTATTGTAATGTAATAGAGGAAGAGGTGGATGGTGAACCGTGGTTTCATGATGTCAAGGAATACCTCAGGTTAGGAGTATACCCAGAGCAAGCAACTGGAGATCAAAAGCGAGCTATTCGGCGGTTGGCGAACGGATTTTTCCTTAGTGGAGGGGTGCTTTACAAAAGAGCCCCAGACTTGGGATTATTGAGATGCATAGATGCAAGTCAAGCCACAACAGTTATGACGGATATACACTCGGGAGTTTGCGGACCACACATGAGCGGATACGTATTGGCAAAGAAGATTCTTCGAGCAGGATATTATTGGCTCACTATGGAGCGGGATTGTATAAGTTTCGTGCGAAGATGCCATCGGTGTCAGATACACGGAGATTTGATTCATTCTCCGCCGACTGAATTGCATACAATGTCAGCACCATGGCCGTTTGTCGCATGGGGTATGGATGTTATTGGACCTATTGAGCCTGCAGCTTCCAACGGTCACAGGTTCATCCTGGTAACGATTGATTATTTTACCAAGTGGGTGGAGGCCAAAACATTCAAATCAGTGACCAAGAAGGCGGTAGTGGACTTCGTACACTCCCACATCATTTGTAGGTTCGGAATTCCAAAGATGATCATTACGGATAACGGTGCAAATCTTAACAGTGGATTGATGAAAGAGGTATGTCAACAGTTCAAGATTACACACCGAAATTCCACACCGTATCGCCCAAAAGCAAATGGTGCGGTCGAGGCAACAAACAAGAACATAAAGAAGATATTGAGGAAAATGGTAGAAGGATCTAGGCAATGGCATGAAAAGCTACCATTTGCGCTGTTAGGTTATCGCACTACCGTCCGAACTTCGGTAGGTGCAACTCCTTACTTGTTGGTATACGGGACCGAAGCAGTAATACCCGCAGAAGTTGAGATTCCGTCCCTCCGAATTGTCGCTGAAGCTGAGATTGATGACGACGAGTGGGTCAAAACCCGATTAGAGCAATTGAGCTTGATCGATGAAAAGAGATTGACAGCAGTATGTCACGGCCAATTGTATCAAAGGAGAATGGCGAGAGCATACAACAAGAAGGTACGTCCCGGGAGATTTGAAGTGGGACAGCATGTGCTGAAGAGGGTTCTACCCCATCAGGCCGAAGCGAAAGGCAAGTTCGCTCCAAATTGGCAGGGACCTTTTGTGGTGACTAGAGTATTATCCAACGGCGCTCTATGTCTGACTGATGTCGAGGGAAGATGCACCGATATGGCTATCAATTCTGATGCGGTTAAGAGATATTATGTGTAATTCTTTAATGCATTTGTCAACGTTTGGTTTCGTTTGTGTGTACTTGGCATTTTTTCGGAGAATGAAATGACAGAGGCAATTTTTCTGCTACCCAAACACTTTAACCTTTGTTTCCCCATTTGAGCCTTAGTTATTCTTTCATATACCCTCTTTCGGAATCATCAAGGAAGATGTGTAACAGAATAGAAAAGAAACAAAAAAGTAATACAAGAAAAAGTGAACTACGTTCGACCTGATTCCTCAAGAAGGATACGTAGGCGCCACACGGCTCGGTCATAATAAAATAAAAATCAAAAAATCCCCCAAGCAATAAAACTGGGGCAGAAGTCATTGTTTCGTTTGAAAGATAGTGTGGATTCCGGAAGTTGTAATAAGCTAACCGCTGAGGCTAAACCCGTTTCTTCAGCCTCACGCGCAGAAACCATATTAAGAACCAGAAAGACCTCTCGATCAGTATTTGAAAAGTGCCAAGTCATGTGAATGAAGGCCAAGGGTGACATCCCGACCCTCGATTGAATCCAGGATGCACAAGCCGAAAGGGGATAACGCTCTAGAGGGAATCTCAGGGGTGATACCCCGCCGCAAGGAAAGAAAGCATAAATGAGAGAGTCTTAACGGTGAAAACCCTTGCGGGCACCTTAAGGCGAAGGAAGTTGAGAGAAGCATAAACGAGAGAGTCTTAACGGTGAAAACCCTTGCGGGCACCTTAAGGCGAAGGAAGTTGAGAGAAGCATAAACGAGAGAGTCTTAACGGTGAAAACCCTTGCGGGCACCTTAAGGCGAAGGAAGTTGAGAGAAGCATAAACGAGAGAGTCTTAACGGTGAAAACCCTTGCGGGCACCTTAAGGCGAAGGAAGTTGAGAGAAGTAAAATGAGAGAGTCTTACGGTGAAAACCTTTACGGGCACCTTAGGGCGACGGGAGATAGAGAAAAATGAGAGAATCTCACCAGTGAAAACCCTTTGAAGGGCACTGTGAGGTGGCAGGATGAGATGGTTACAAGATGTCCGCATGAGACAAGGTTGGGACATCCGTTTACCTCTAGCAGGACGCGGTATCAGAAAGTGATTGACATGAATAGACTGGGTAGTTTAATCTCAAAGGCGCGGCATAACATTGGATCAGGCACACATTCAGATAAGTTTTCCTATTTTTAAGTTCAGAAAAGTTTTTCTCTTCTTTTGTCAATTGCGGTAGTCTTTTCTTTTCTTTTCTTTCATTTTCGAAAATTGATTTTTTAAAAAAGCTTACTACCAAGTCTCCCAAAGCAGTATATTGAAAGTGAATAGGCATGGAACAAGGCAATGAGACAGAAGTCGTTACGATAATGAGATTGGGATGACAGGCTGAGTGGAAGGTTCGCAAGAACTATGGAGTATGATGGACACATGTGGCATGTCCGAAAGGTGATTCCACGCAACAGATCACCGGCTAAAAGAGTCGGACCAAACCAAAGAGTGGAATAAAAGATGAGAGGTCGTTCGTGGAAAAAGCATCTTCCCAAGCAAGCGTCAACGTCGTCCTCAAAGTTCGAGAGAGGCCAAGCAGCCGAAAGAGAATGGCCTCAACAAGAGTGGCACGACCACTCGCGGCGTTTTGAAACTAACAATTTTTCTTTGATTTAAAGCAGGAAAAGAGGGTCCGACGGCAGAAAAGCATACCGTCCGGAAGTTTATCACACTGGGGCAGAAAATTTTCTCCGGTTGCGAAAATTTTCTGGAAAGCAAGACTCAGAGGATAAAGGTAGAAAGCAACACAAGATGGGGTGATCTTTGAGCATGGTATCATCCCCAGCAGTTATGGGAAAAAGAAAAAAATGGCTTCGAGATTCCCCCCAGCAGTATTACATCCTATAATTTGATCAAGGAAACAAAAGCGTGAGTCCCGGAAGAGGTAGGGGAAGAAGGAAGAGAATGAGGGGTGAAGGAAACAAAGAATACTTCCTCAGCAGCATCACCCCCAGCAGGCGGGTAAACAGTTCCAAAAATATCCCCAGCAGCCGGAAGAAAAGTAATACGACCGGGGGAAAGCAATTCCGAGACAGGATAATTCAGGAGAAAAGGTGGTCCGAGAGGCAATGCAGGAAGAAGGAAATGGTACAAGAGGCAAGGAAGGTAATCAAGATAGGATGAAATCGGTGAAGTTGTAGTTGAAGTCAGGAAGCCCGCCTGGAGAATGGAGTGGCGATTTAATTTGAAGTTGTAGTCGAAGTCAGGGAGCCCGCCTGGAGAATGGAGTGGCGATTTAATTTTGAAGTTGTAGTTGAAAGTCAGGAAGCCCGCCTGGAGAATGGAGTGGCGATTTGATTTTGAAGTTGTAGTTGAAAGTCAGGAAGCCCGCCTGGAGAATGGAGTGGCGATTTGATTTTGAAGTTGTAGTTGAAGTCAGGAAGCCCGCCTGGAGAATGGAGTGGCGATTTAATTTTGAAGTTGTAGTTGAAAGTCAGGAAGCCCGCCTGGAGAATGGAGTGGCGATTTGATTTTGAAGTTGTAGTTGAAGTCAGGAAGCCCGCCTGGAGAATGGAGTGGCAATTTAATTTCGAAGTTGTAGTTGAAAGTCAGGAAGCCCGCCTGGAGAATGGAGTGGCGATTTAATTTTGAAGTTGTAGTTGAAGTCAGGAAGCCCGCCTGGAGAATGGAGTGGCGATTTAATTTTGAAGTTGTAGTTGAAGTCAGGGAGCCCGCCTGGAGAATGGAGTGGCGATTTAATTTTGAAGTTGTAGTTGAAGTCGGGAAGCCCGCCTGGAGAATGGAGTGGCGATTTAATGTTGAAGTTGTAGTTGAAGTCAGGGAGCCCGCCCGGAGAATGGAGTGGCGATTTTATTTTGAAGTTGTAGTTGAAGTCGGGGAGCCCGCCCGGAGAATGGAGTGGCGATTTTATTTTGAAGTAGTAGTTGAAGTCGGAAGCCCGCCCGGAGAATGGAGTGGCGATTTAATGTCGAAGTTGTAGTTGAAGTCAGGGGAGCCCGCTCGGAGAATGGAGTGGCGATTTTATTTTGAAGTAGTAGTTGAAGTCGGGGAGCCCGCCCGGAGAATGGAGTGGCGATTTTATTTTGAAGTAGTAGTTGAAGTCGGGAGCCCGCCCGGAGAATGGAGTGGCGATTTAATTTTGAAGTAGTAGTTGAAGTCGGGAGCCCGCCCGGAGAATGGAGTGGCGATTTTATTTTGAAGTAGTAGTTGAAGTCAGGGAAGCCCGCCCGGAGAATGGAGTGGCGATTTAATTTTGAAGTTGTAGTTGAAGTCGGGGAGCCCGCCTGGAGAATGGAGTGGCGATTTTATTTTGAAGTAGTAGTTGAAGTCAGGGAGCCCGCCCGGAGAATGGAGTGGCGATTTTATTTTGAAGTAGTAGTTGAAGTCAGGGAGCCCGCCCGGAGAATGGAGTGGCGATTTAATTTTGAAGTAGTAGTTGAAGTCAGGGAGCTCGCCTGGAGAATGGAGTGGCGATTTAATTTCGAAGTAGTAGTTGAAGTCAGGGAGCCCGCTTGGAGAATGGAGTGGCAAGCTGTTTTGAGTTGGTAGAGGAAAGCGGTAGAATGTAACGGAAATCCCCGGCATGAATCCAAGTTCGTAAGCAAAGGGAGGCAACAAGGATCAGAACAGATAGACTCAGATTGTGAAGGAGAATAGTTCAAAGATCGTAAAGAAGGAGGTAATGGTCGGAGTTCGGCAATCAAGATAGGCCGAAATAACAACTGACAGAAGAGAAGAAGCGTAGAAGAAACACCAAGTCAGACAGGATGGCAAGGAGCGCGACAAGATCAAGTTACAAGGATAGATAAGAACTTGTAGTAATATAACTTAGTCTAGCTTCTTGTTTTTGTTGCTTAGCGCAGTATAACAAGGAAATCAGCTAAGCAGTGGTAACAGCAGTAACAGCGGCAACAGCAGTAACAGCGAGATCGCGACAGGCATGGTAGTCCCAGCTACCAGAACTTCCCGAACTACATTGACCTGATTCCCTTTTAGCCGGGGATATGTAGGAGACCTTTGAAGCAAGGTTCGGTCAAAACTTTTCAAAAATGCTTCATACGGAGTGTTCGGATAGGCAAAAATCGCTTATATCCGCTCATTTATCTTTGCACGAAAACTCGGCGTGTTTACGCGCAAAGAGGGGCAGCTGTGAGCACGTGATTTTTGCCTTACTCGAGAAGTACTCCCAGAAAATTCAAAAAAATAAAAATAGTTTCGTGTTGGGCATGCTTTGTGTGATTTTGTGTTTTGTGTGCACGTTTATTTATTTAAATTAAAAATACAAAAAATATATGCTAGGCTTTGCATTTTCAGCGTTTGATATCGAAGTCATGTGATTTACATTTTTGGGTGATATGTAATCGTGTGCGTTAATTGTAGTAAAAAACAGCGGTGTTATAGGTTGGTATATATATATATGTGTGTATATATATATATATGTATGTATATATACATATATATATATATATACATACACATATGTACATAATACATCATGAAGATCCGAGTTGGGCCAATTTTAGTCTAAAAGTCAGGCCCAAGTGAATTGCTTCTGATCTGGCCCAAATATCCGTCCAGCTTCAGCCTATGTAACGTTTGATCTGGACCGTTGGATTTTATTATCCAACGGCCCAGATTAATCCGTTAATTCCAAAATTCAGCCAGCTTAGGACTTAACCAAACGGCACCGTTTGGTTTAAGTGAGAGGATCCTGATCGTTGATCAAGTTTGATCCAACGATCAGGATTTAACTACTCAAAATGTATATAAACCCCTTTCCATACCCCGCCCCCCAAGCCAGACCCCCCCCTCTCCCTTCTTCTCCCTCAGGAGCTCTCAAATCCCCGGCGTAACGCCGCCGTGCGCCGCCCGCCGGAAATCGCCTCACGGCGGTTCCGGTAGGCCAATCAAACCCAAACCAATGCCAAAATCTTCCCCTCGCCTCACTCATTACGAATCCAGCCTCCCTTTACCTCGAATCACTCCAGAACTCCTCGAATCTTCATTTGAAGATTCGAGTCAACTCGAACTTACGCCAAATCACCCCAAACTCACCCCAAACCCTCACATGGCCTCCCTCGTACCCCCGCCGGCATTGGTCTGCTTCGAATCTAACCAGAAATACAAAAGCCCCAAATCCCACCCTCAAGAACCCTAAACTTAAAAGGGTCGAATTAGGCCAAATTAATCGAGGTTTTGGGGTCCAATGGACTTTATTCGGGGTGTTCTCGGTCGAGAACACTTCGATTAAGGTCTATCCGACCTCAAAATGGGCAAGCCGAGTTCGAACTTGGGTCATTCTGATTCCTGAGGTATTTTTTCTTTCATTTTTTGTTTGTTGTTGTTGTTTTGATTGTTGGTTTTGGTAATATCTTGTTACATGTATAATCTACCGCATTTGGACCTTCTTACTGTCGTCTTTCAAATTTACTCTGCCCCTCCCCAACAGACCTTCTATTTGGTCGGTTTCTTTCTGATTATTTGTTAATTGTAATGGCTTTGTACGATTGATTGATTTAAGGTCGTCAAATAAGTTAGTTTGAATTGTCAACCCCCGAGTCTGCCCAAAATTTGTGAATCACTGAGTTGTCAATTAGTTTCGATTGTATGGAATGTCATTGATTAATTCTATGGTTTGGTCTTGTTAGAACACTGGTTAATGATTAATACTGCTAAGATTGATCCAAGCCACTGTTGGTTTAACAGATTTTTTGAATTATCAGTGATGTTGGGATATAGTTGTTAGTGATTTGAATCAGAATGTTAGCATCTTAGGATTTAAAAAATGCCCTACCCATGAAATGACCTAGTGGAACCTGCTGTACAGCAGGGCACCACCAGTCCCTGCAGTCTTTGATTTAAAATAACATAACCCATACCTAGACAAGTTTAGTGGCTAAAACAGAGAATATACTGGGCTGGCAGGCAGGGTGTGGGCAGGATGGGTCTGTTGATTAGTGTATTTTTGAATTCCTGATTCTTTTGGCTTTGGGGGGGAGTTCATTTTTAACTATAAGTATAAGACACTTGAGTGATAGAGAGGACACGGACATATATACAGAAAAAGGCATACATTTTTGAAGAAGAGAGAGGAAGAAAAGATTCTGCATTTCTCTTTCTCACTGTTTCAGTCAAGTTCACTGTTCTATTGGATTAGTTTAAGGGACAAGGGGTCTGTCTTAGCTATAAAAACAGGAGGGAGATAGACTCTTAAGGGTGGTCTGAAACATTGAGGAGATACATAGACAGACATTGAAATACACAGTGAGGGTTCACAGTATACACATACCGAATATAGATAGAGAGAGTTGGGAGGTGTAGACTGAAAGTTACTGTTCCATTGGGTTTTGTTACTGTTTCGTTTGTGGTTGTCTCTGCTGTGGTTCTTAGTTCTCAGGCTACTGCTTTGGTTTGCTTCACTGGGGTGTTCTTCTGTTGCTGTTGATTGCATCTTGGTTTTTGTTGTGTTCTATCTTTTGGGTATTGCCAGCGTTGTTGCTGTGTTGACTGGCCACTGGTTATTGTTGTTCTTCTGTTTGCTGTTGTTGCTGTGCTACTGTGGCTTTGATTGTCACTGGTCTTGTGTCACTGCTGAGATACCGCTCTTCATTCATCCATTTGTTCCTTTTCTTATCCCAGGTACACCTCTATAATTCAATAGTCCCAAACTGAAGATGTGAGATGAATGCATGAAGAATGTGAAGTTTAAGCCTGTTTTCATTTTTTTTGTGTTCTTTCGGATGATGAGATGAAGTAGTTCAGTTGTTAATACTTTAGATTGTTAATAGTCCTTTTTGTGTAATTATATCGGATTGTATGAATTTGAACTTTTGAAAACATTGCTGATACTCGAGCATTATCAAATATTTGAGACTATTAGGATGATTGTTAATAGATTTGGATTTCAATTAAGCCTAGCAGGTAAAAAAATTTAGAAAGGATTCACTGATATCCCATTGTGAGAGCATTTCATTAGTTGATGGCATGAAAGCAGGTTCGAGTAAGACATGACCATTTAGATTAAATCTCAAAATAAGTAGTGTTAGTAGTTAATGAAGGTAGACTAAAATAATCCGCTAATGAGCGTTTGTAGATCAACTAATGTGAATGATTTTGTCGGAATTTGCTAGGTCACTTGAGTAAATGACATCGCTTTAAATAGCAATTTGAATAAAATTAGTAACTAATATTAGTGATGAACGTTAGCATAAAGTTCAAAATGACTTTCGTGTTACACATAGTTAACTCCATTGGCTCAATTCATCTAATACGGTTGGTTTAATTAGAGAATGGTTAGTTTGTTCTGATATTTTGTCAAATTCGTATGCTATTTATAATTTTAGTTTTAGTATTATTCGCTTGTAGAATAAGGCATAAAATAATTTCCCTTATGCAAGCTCGAGTGCAATTTCCGTTCACATTGATTTAATAACTAATAGGAGGTCCGAGCTTATAAACATGCAATAAATTAGGACCTTTTCTCTTTTATTTAGAGACGAACTTAGTAGAAAAATGTAGTCACTTTAGGATTGTCCTTTTAAAATAAACGAGACGAGCCTCGCCAAAAATACACCATTGTGGGGCCCTCGAATAATTGTCATGAAAACTTAGACTTGGAAGGACCGTCTAGTGAATTTCACGGTCCTTTTCCCAAAGTAAATAGACGATAGACTCTTTAGGCACGACTTGAAATAAAAATTACTTTCCTGAATACGGGTGTGCATTTATGTGACCCAAATCTTACTCTCGGCGGAACTGAAATACATTAGAGTCGCAGGCGTACCGGTTACGGTGCGGCTCGAAATGTGTTTTCGTAACGTCGCAATTCTTCTAAAAATAATGGCGGAGCATTAAAAGCACATAGTTAAAATATATAAAAGAATCAGATAGAAACAAAAATTGCAATTGAGCGACCGTGCTAAAACCACGGAATCCGGGAGTGCCTAACACCTTCTCCCGGGTTAACAGAATTCCTTATCCAAATTTCTAGTTTCGCAGACTGTATTACGGAGTCATAAATTTCCTCGGTTCGGGATTAAACCGGTGACTTGGAACACCATTATTTTTCCAAGTGGCGACTCAGAAATAATTAAAATAAATCCCATCTCGATTGTCCTTTAATTGGAAAAACTCTTTGCATCCTTGCGGGTGCGTAAAAAAGAGGTGTGACAATTGTCTTTGGGGTGACTTCCTTTCAAACTGACCGGGTTCATTCCCGGAATTCCATGAGGATTTTCCGTGTGGGTTCTATCCTTCTGCCTTATTCCGTCTCTTCTAAGACCTTAGCCTTTGATTTCCGTTTCCTTTCTAAACTCCTTTTCTTTGGAAACAATCGATCATTACGATCCAATCGTGGATTGTAACAATACACCACTGAGGCTGTTTTTCTTTTCTTCTTTACCAGGCGGAGTCCTGTAAAACCGGTCCTGTCACCTTCCTTTGTAATAGTTTCAGAATTAAAATTAAACCGAAAGGGATTCAAAGAAAAAGAATGAATCAAAGAATGGAAAAACGTATCAAAGATAGAGGAGTCCCTTTCGGGGGAGAAAAGAAGGACTTATCTGAGGTATATGCTGACTTTAACCAACATGACATGCTCCTCGGACTAGATGCTTGATCGTCACAAAACTCCCATTTTCTTATGAACCAAAACGGGTCTATATTTCCGAGCTAAGGAGCCGTGCCGAGACCTCTCGTGGTGAAACAAACTTTTTGGTTGATAGCGCCCTTTGCGGGTTTTCGCCAATCGACCTCTCTCATTTCTCTTCTTACCATCGCCAGATAGCACTCTTTGCGAGTTTTTACCAACAGGCTCTCTCATTTTGCATTTCTCTACTTCCATCGTCTTATGGTGCCTAAAGGTTTTCACCAATAAGACTCTCTCATTTTATTTCTTTTCATTCCAAGAACTTCGGATCGCGACAATGATGTTTTCACAGCTTTCATCGATCATGAAGGACTTGTACTCGGTTTGGGTAATGAGAATTGTGGACAAAATTACAACTTTGGAATCATCTTGACGGATCTTAAACCGAATCAACAATATCATCTGCCCCAGTTTCATTTTTTGGGGAAACTGGGATTTTTGGTTTGGTGTGACTGAACCTCAAGGAGAGGTTGCCTACGTATCCTTTCGGAATCAAGTCAGAACGTAGTTCAGGAAGTTTTTTTTTTTTTTTTTTTTTCTTGGTTTGGATTCCAAAGAGGGTAGCCAAAGAAAGGTAACCGGCTCAAAGTGTTTAAAAAAAGGGTTGGTAGTGTTTGGGTAGCGGGAATAACAGCCTTCAATCATTTCGACTTGTGAGGACCTTATTGAAGCAAGTTCAGACATAATACCTTTTCACAGCATCCGCATTCACAGCCGTTTTAGGATCTTTTCCTTCCATGTCTCCCAAGTATAATGCTCCTCTTGGCAGTATCTTCCTGATGATGTATGGTCCTTTCAAATTAGGAGCGAATTTTCCTTTCGCTTCCTCATGATGTGGAAGAATGCGTCTTAAAACCAACTGACCTACTTCGAAATTTCTCGGTCGTACTTTCTTGTTGTAAACACGAGCCATTCTTTGTTGGTACAGTTGTCCATGACAAACCGCAGCCATTCGCTTTTCATCGATCAAAGTTAATTGTTCCAAACGAGTCTTAACCCACTCGCTATCTTCAATCTCTGCTTCAACAATTGTACGAAGCGAAGGAATTTCTACCTCTGCCGGTATCACAGCCTCAGTTCCATAGACTAGCAGGTATGGAGTTGCTCCCACCGATGTGCGTACTGTAGTACGGTATCCCAATAAAGCGAACGGTAATTGTTCATGCCATTGTCTAGAACTTTGGATTGTCTTTCTCAAAATCTTCTTGATGTTTTTGTTCGCTGCTTCCACGGCACCATTGGCTTTGGGCCGATAAGGAGTGGAGTTCCTATGCGTTATTTTGAATTGCTCGCATATTTCTTCCATCAAATGACTATTCAGATTCGCAGCATTGTCTGTGATGATAGTTGTAGGTATACCAAAACGACAGATAAGATTTGAGTGTACAAAATCTACCACAGCTTTCTTAGTGACTGATTTGAGAGTGACGGCTTCGACCCATTTCGTGAAGTAATCGATAGCCACTAGTATGAATCGGTGTCCATTCGAAGCTTTCGGCTCAATCGGGCCGATGACATCCATTCCCCAAGCAACAAATGGCCACGGCGCTGACATAGGATGCAGCTCATTGGAGGTGCATGAATCAGATCTCCATGTACCTGACATTGATGGCATTTTCCGACAAAACCGAAACAATCTTTCTCCATGGTCATCCAATAATATCCTGCTCGAAGGATTTTCTTGGCTAAGACATACCCATTCATATGAGGCCCGCATACTCCCTGCATGTACTTCGTGCATGATTCTTCCTGCTTCTTCGGCATCAACACACCTTAAAAGGTTAAGATCCGGGGTTCTTTTATACATGACCTCGCCGCTCAAAAAGAAACCACCTGCATGTCGCCTAATGGTCCTCTTTTGATCTCCAGTAGCATGTTCTGGGTATTTTTGCGTTTTCAGAAATCTCCTGATATCGTAATACCATGGCTTGACGCTTGGTCCTTCTTCGATTGCATTGCAATAACCGTGGCTTTCGCTGATTTGAATTTCCAAGGGATTGACATGGGCGTTGCCCGGATAAGGTAGCATTGAAGCTACAGTGGCAAGTGCATCAGCTAGTTCATTGTGACATCGTGGGATATACCTGAATTCTATCGATGAAAATTGCTTGACAAGAATATTCACGTGCTGTCGGTAAGGGAGGAGTTTAACGTCCCGAGTTTCCCATTCACCTTGAGATTGTTTGATAATTAGATCCGAATCTCCCATGATCAACAAATCTTCGACGCCCTGATCAATTGCCATGTTCATGCCCATGATACAAGCTTCATACTCAGCCGTATTGTTCGTGCAGAAGAAACGGAGCCTAGCCGTGGCTGGGTAATGCTGACCAACAGGAGAGATCAAGATTGCCCCAATCCCTACACCTTTAGCGTTTACCGCCCCATCGAAAAACATTTTCCAAGCATGACTGTCTTCCGAAACAACTTCTGTCGTGTTTACCTCTTCATCAGGAAAGTAGGTATTCAATGGTTGATACTCTTCGTCGATCGGGTTCTCGGCCAAATGGTCCTGCCAATGCTTGGGCCTTCATTGCCGTGCGAGTGACATAGACTATGTCAAACTCGGTGAGCAGGATTTGCCACTTTGCCAATCTTCCGGTGGGCATCGGTTTCTGGAATATATACTTCAAAGGATCCAACCGAGTAATGAGGTGAGTCATATGGGCTTGGAGGTAGTGTCTCAATTTCTGAGCGACCCAAGTTAAAGCACAACACGTTCTTTCCAGCAAAGTGTACTTGACCTCATAACTAGTGAATTTCTTGCTCAGGTAGTAAATCGCCTGCTCTTTCTTCTCCGTCGCATCACGTTGTCCGAGAACACAACCAAAAGAGTTTTCCAAGACTGTTAAATACAAGAAAAGAGGTCTCCCTGGCTCTGGCGGGACTAAGACCGGAGGGTTTGACAAATATTCTTTGATCTTGTCAAAAGCTTCTTGGCATTCAGTTGTCCATTTGATTGCAGCGTCTTTCTTCAACAACTTGAATATGGGTTCACATGTGGAAGTCAACTGAGCGATGAACCTACTGATGTAGTTCAATCGGCCTAGAAGACTCATTACATCTTTCTTTGTTCTGGGAGGAGGTAAATCCCGGATGGATTTTATCTTTATGGGATCTAATTCAATACCTCTTCTACTGACTATGAAACCCAAAAGTTTACCTGACGGGACTCCAAAAGCGCATTTGGCCGGATTCGGTTTCAAATCGTACTTCCGCAACCTCTCAAAGAATTTCCTCAAGTCTCGCACATGATCGCCTTGAGTTCGGATTTGATGATCACATCGTCCACGTACACCTCTATTTCCTGATGCATCATGTCGTGGAAAATGGCATCATAGCTCTCATGTATGTTGCTCCCGCATTTTTCAAGCCGAATGGCATGACTCGGTAACAGTAAGTCCCCCAAGGTGTGGTAAAAGCAGTCTTCTCGGCGTCCTCTTCATCCATCAACTCTTGATGATATCCCGCATAACAATCCACAAACGACTGTATCTCATG
Organism: Nicotiana noctiflora; assembly: GCA_032618575.1. NCBI lineage: Eukaryota > Viridiplantae > Streptophyta > Magnoliopsida > Solanales > Solanaceae > Nicotiana > Nicotiana noctiflora. The sequence continues at coordinate 17,175 of JASVEL010009407.1, forward strand.
TTTGGCACAGTTATCAACAAGGATGTGGATGTTCGGTAAAGGAAAGTTATCTTTAGGACTCGCTTTATTCAAATCTCGGTAGTCAACACACACTCGAGTTTTTCCGTTCTTCTTTGGCACGGGCACAACATTAGCCAACCACGTGGTGTATTGTACCACTCGAATTACCCCTGTTTTCAACTGCTTAGTGATTTCTTCTTTGATTTTATCACTGATGTCAGTCTTGAACTTTCTTTGCTTCTGTTGCACTGGGCGACAGTCAGGGTAGATTGGTAATTTGTGCACCACTAGGTCAGCTCCTAATCCTGGCATGTCGTCGTAAGACCAAGCAAACACGTCTTTAAATTCAAACAAGAGTTGGATTATTGCATCTCGCGTTTTCTCATCTGTGTGGATGCTTATCTTGGTCTCTCGGACCTCTTCATCAGTTCCCAAATTAAACGGTTCGGTGTCATTCAAGTTTGGCTTAGGTTTATTCTCGAAATGTTCCAATTCTCGATTTATTTCCCTAAAAGCCTCGTCTTCATCGTATTCCGGTTCTTGGTTCATTATTTCCAGATTAGGTGGCGTGTTCGGATTTGAGCATGAGTTCCGCAAGCATGTCATGTTATTTAAAGCCGCATTATTAGGACCGAAAAGGAAGAATAAATAACAAAATTAGAAAGAGTGCAAAAATGAGGAAATATTTATTTTATTTTCTTGGAATTTTGTGAAAACAAACAAAATTACACTGGGGCAACCAAAAAATACAAGAAAACAAAGAAAATCATCCAAGCTACGTCCTGAAGCAACTTATGATGAAGGAAAAACGACAGGACAAATCTACCAAAACTCCCGCCTGATTGGGAAAGGCGTGGCTTTCCAATTTTGCAATTTAGCTTCAGGGCCCACATACAGCACCTCAGCGGTGCTTGTTCCTTCTCCCGATTGGACCATATTAACATCATAGAGCATTTGCCTCATGGCCCCACATATTTCTTCAATTTCCTCCGCTGTGAAAACCTCGTCTTCTTCTTCTTCAATGTACCTTGGTCGGACAAAAGTTTGGTACAGATGTGGCAATGGTTGCGGCAGAACCCATCCTTTCTCCTTTCTCTTGTTGGCCCATTTCTCGTCTTCGGGGGTTGGGCGAAAGCCCACTCCGAAAAACTTTTCAGCTACAGGTAAAGTTATCAGCTTCGGCACTCCTTGTAGGGACTTTCCCAAACCTTTTCCTGGCTGGAAGCCATGTTTAATCATTTCTTTCGCCACCATGATGGAGGCATTAGACAAAAAAGGTTGGGGGAGAGGGTTCCCTTCTTCGTGTTGATCTGCCAACACAATCTCGAAAGCTTGATAGACAATGTTTTCGCTTCTCGCTTCCGCTTCTAAGCAAGGGATGGATGGATCCCGATAAATTGATTGCTCGTCTTCACCGTGGACCACGATCTCTTGTCCCTTGTGCTCAAATTTTAACATCTGATGGAGGGTAGAGGGCACAGCTCCGGCCGCATGAATCCATGGTCTCCCCAGAAGAAAATTGTAAGAAGTGTCCATATCCAAAACTTGGAATGTCACTTCGAAGTCCACCGGGACGATGGTCATAATTACATCAATCTCTCCGACAGTATCTCTTTTTACACCGTCAAAAGCTCGCACACATATGTTCTTAGGCCGAATCCTTTCAGCTCTGATTCCTATGCGGCCTAAAGTGGAAAGCGGGCATATGTCTACCCCCGAACCACCATCAACCATGACCCTTTTCATGTAGTAGCCTTCGCTTTTGACAGTCAAATGCAAAGCTTTATTGTGGGCGGCACCTTCCACAGGCAAATCAGCTTTACTGAAAGAAATCTGATTGATCGCGAAGAACCTCTCTGTCATTCTTTCAAGTTGTTCGGATGAAGTCTCAATAGGCACATACGCCTTATTCAAGGCTTTTAGCAAAACCTTCTGATGTTCAGTAGACTTCATTAGAAGGGACAACATTGACACCTGTTCTGGGCATTTGCGCAGTTGGTCTATCACCTCATAGTCAGGCATTTGCATCTTTTGAAAAAAGACCTCTGCCTCTTCAGCACTTACGGGTTTCTTTGATGGGAAACGCCTTTGTGTGGCGTTATTTACCTCCTGTGTGTTTAAGTACTTCTGCCCTAGGACACTCTCAGATGAATTTCCCACAATCTCTTTCCCTTTGCGCGTAACAAGTGTTCGTTGGTAGCTCCAGGGTACTGCGGATGGATCTGTCATTGGTTTTTGTTGCACGCGTGCAATAACCACGAGTTCATCTGGTTTTCGGGCCACATAAGTTCCCTTTGGTACATACATTGATGTTTCTCTCTTTAAGTGGAACTTCTTTGGGGCACCTATGGACAATGGTTTTTCCACTTTACCTCGTGGGAGGTAAAGGACTCCGCTCTTCTGAGACGATGCTTTCAATTCAATCGTCTTTTCAGATTTGGTTTCAAGAACCTCAACCTTTTTCCCCATTTTCTCTTGTTTCGGGGGAGCCTCAGGCCGCTTCTCTATGTTGGCGATGGAGATTATCGCTTTCAAAGCTGGGTTAAATTCCTTGTAGTCAAAAATCATTCCAATCACCGGCCCGTTGTTGTGGGCTGGTAATGGGTTGTTTGTCACATTTGGGATGTCTTCATCTGCGAAGACAATCCTCCCCTGATTGATCAATTCTTGCACTGCCTTCTTCAACGTCCAACAATTGTCGGTACTGTGTCCTTCAACACCTGAATGATATGCACAGTATATCCCCCTCTGGTAGGCAGGAGAGTCTGGATTCTGCCTGTTCTGCTGAACGGGCTGCAGTAGGTTTTCTTGCCTGAGTTTCGGGAAAAGAGTGGAATATGGCTCCCCAATCGGTGTAAAGCACATTTTGGGTTGCTCACGGTGTCGGGTGTTGTTTGGCTGTAGATTATACTGGTTTGGGTAAGGGGGTTGGTTTCTCTGGAAAGGAGGTGGATTCCTGTTGGCTAGTGGTTGTGGCCGTGCCAGAGGTTGAATGTTCATGACTGCATAAGGTGGAGGCGGAGGAGCATAAGCCATGCTGTGAGGTGGATAGTAATGCTGGGGGGCCCCGTCGGAGAATACCTGTCTTGAAGTCCGATATCTCCTATCTTTTATTGCCGCCATGGCAGTTTCCTCTTTTTTCTTGCTTCTAGGCATCCCTCCAGACCCGCCTTGTATGGCTTGGGAAGTTGCCCGAATGGCCGCTTGACTCAAAATTCGCCCTGTTTTCAAGCCATTTTCTACCATTTCTCCGATTTTGATTGCTTCGGCGAAAGGTTTTCCCATCGCCGACATCATATTTTGAAAGTAGTCTGGCTCTTAAGCTTGGAGAAAAGTCGTGACCATTTCAATTTCGTCCATAGGGGGTTTCACCCTGGATGCTTGCTCTCGCCATTTGATGGCGTATTCTCTGAAGCTTTCTGAGGGCTTCTTCTTTAAGTTCGATAGAGAATTCCTGTCTGGCGCAATATCGATGTTGTATTGGAATTGTTTTACAAAATCTCTGGCCAGATCATCCCAGATGTGCCATCGAGATATGTCTTGATCCATATACCACTCCGATGCTATTCCGACCAAACTCTCTCCGAAGTACGCCATCAACAATTCTTCCCTGCCGCCGGCACCCCTCAATTGATTGCAGTATTTCTTCAAATGAGCAATGGGGTCGCCATGTCCATCATACTTTTCGAACTTTGGTGTCTTAAAACCTAATGGCAAGTGGACGTGCGGGAACATGCATAGATCGGCGTAAGATACACTTTTCTGTCCACTCAGACCTTGCATGTTCTTCAAGCTTTGTTCCAAACTCCTCATTCTTTTTGCCATCTCATCCTGCTCGGGGGCCTTTGGATTTTGGCTTGGTAGAAACTCATATCGAGGCGGCTGAGAATATGTATTGGCTGCAACCTGGGTACGGTCCCGTGTAAGCAGTGGTGCTGGGAATGTAAAGGATGAGGAGTCGAAGAAAGGAGCATGTGCGGTGGGGTGCGTTGTGACTAGAACTGGCAATTCAACCGACGTTCATGCAGATGTATCATGTGGTGTCACTCGAGGATGGGATGTGGAGGGTGATTCAGAGAGGTTTGTAGCATTGGAATACCCGAACAGAGTAGGCGGGTAATTGATGGGGGTATTTGAAATACCGCTTGACCTGAGAAGAATTTCAGGGAACCCAGGGACCAGGCTCGGGGGCTCTTTCCCGTTGTTCCAATCGTCCAACATCTCGAGCATGCGGCAACGCAATATTTTATTCTCCTCCAAAGCTGCCGACTCAGTAGCCGGGATGGTTGTCAATAAGCTTTCCTCTGAAACGGGAATGGTTGCTAAAGGCATTTCTGAAGACATGTCGGCACCCTTTTTTGACCTAGTGAAATAGGAATGAGTACTCTCAGGCTGCCGAACTTTTCCTTTGGACCTTGTGAAGTACGAATGTGGTGCCGGATTACCGCAAAGTCAACCACTTTTACTAAAACTTGGAGTTTGGCAAACAAACGGTTAGTCTGAAACAACATAATAGATAAGTAATCTCACGTTGGGTGTGATGCACTTATACAGGTGATAATGTTGCTACATGTATTCGTTTGCGATGCGTCATTCCGGTTTGTATTTTCCTTCGCTTTCATCCTTTATCAATCTTCTTTTTCTCTTAACTTCTCCCCCCCTTTTTTATTTTTATTTTTTATTTATTTATTTATTTTTTAGTGATGGTCGAATCTTATGTGGATTGCCTACGTATCATGTCCCCGCATGAATCAGACCGGGCGTAGTTCGGAAACAATAGACATAAGATAGAATGAAATGTTCATGAATTCTATTTCAACAAACTTCAAACTTGAAACACTTGCAAAATGACAACAATGGAGAAAAACTTGTAAAAGGACAAATAGACCCTAAAACAACAGACTCTTCTAAGCATGTTCCAGCGCCTCGAATCTTTGCGCCGGGGGCGTTGTTTGGCCTTGCTGCAGTTCTTGGGGTGAGATCTTTCTGTATACTTCCCAATTCTGCCATGACTTGGTGGACACATTCCATGATTGAAGAAAAGAGGGCAGGCCGAGGTACTCGTTCGCAGTTCAAACACCTCATAGTAATGTAGTGCCCTATCTCATTGATCCTGGTTCTGATCATGTCTTTTTCTCTGAGCAGCTACCCTATGTGTCTGTTCTTTGCCCCTAATACTTGAGAGTTGCCGGAGACATGGTCCAAGAGCCTATCTATTTGTCTTTCCATCCGTGCCATCAAGTTGTGACAACGGTCTCTATCTGCTTTAGCATCCTGGACTTGCCTGAGAGTTCGCTCTCTAAGAGTGGCATTTGCTTTTCTCAAATCAACGATGATTGCATCATAGTCTTTTTCTACTTGTTGTAGACGGAGTGCTTCTTGGTGGGCTGCTCTCTTCCATTTTGTCCGGACTGCAACCAAAGCCGCTTTTGCCTTCTCCAAGTCTTCTTGGTGTTCAAAGGCTTTCCTTTCCAAATCGTTTATCAACATCTGATCACTCCGACTCCTCCTTGACCTCTCTGCGGCCAATTGCATCTCTCGAATTTGAGTTTGGAGTGCTTCTCTTTCCTACTCCCAATCGGCCCTTTCCCGATCGAAGTCAGCCTGTTGTATGTCCATGGCCGCTTCCAGGATTCCTTTGTCTTCTTTTAAAGTGTTGATGCAAGATTGGAAATTTTGTGCTGTCTCATGCTCAGCCTCCCTAACTCTGGCTTCTATTTCTCTCTCCCAATCGACGGCATACTTCACTGACCTTTCTGACCTTTGCTCCGGTATTGATTGGTTGTGGAACCATTCAAGATAAGCGAGACTCACTTCTCCCCGTTCTCGATCGGCAACCATCTCGTTGATGTCGGAGAGTCGACTACCGAACCATGCCTTCTGTGCATAAGTCTCCTTCGGGGTCTCTTCTGTCACAAATTCCCATACAAATGATCGCATATCCTCAATTGGGGCCCTTTTCTGTTCTCTTCCCAACTGCCGCATGACACGTAGCAGGGCATATGGTTGGAAACCCCTGAAACCCATTAGTATGTAGAATGGGCGGTATGTCGACATATGCATGATTTTGGCGGAAGGGAACCAATAATAATTCCAGGTAAGTTGATCTGCTCTCAAAGAGTTGAGAAGTTCTTGCCAAGTCCTCAAGTCTTCCGGAAGGTTACAACGGGCGGCTCTGTTTGTATGACAGCGAATATAATTCAGCCAATCTGCTTTGAAGTTTATCACAATTGGGTGATGATAGAGATGTTCTATAAACCACATTTGTAATAAGATATTGCAACCTTCAAAATAATCTTGTCCTTCTTGGCACCGAGTTAAGGCCCGGAAGATGTCTCCTAGTATCATCGGAAGAACAGTGTGTTCCTCGTTACTCTGTAGATATGAGACCACCGCAGCTAAACGGATTCTGATGCGTCCGCCACGTTCGGGAAAAACCATGGTTCCCAAAAAAGCGATCATAAAAGCATAGATTCTTAAATCTCCCCAGGCGTCATAATTCAGCTGGTTAACAAATTCAGCGTTTGAGAATTTCTCAAACCCTTTCTTATCACCAAATCTGTCGTAGAGATAATCCAGTGGCACCCAACCGTTCTCCAGACAACCCAGGGGAACCCGCCGGAGACATAACTTTTTCAAGAAATTATTCACACCCGTCTGCCTAGGAGCTGCAGGTCTCATTTTGTGCAAATCTCTTCCGAGTCCTGTGAGTCCGCCCAATTCTTCCAAAGTGGGTGTCATTTCGCAATCCCGGAATCTGAACACATTGCTTGTTGAGTCCCAAAAACTCACTAAAGCTCTGATCACATTTTTGTCTGGTTTTATCATCATGATGTCCGGAAGAAACTTGAGGTGTTTGTGAACTTGATTTCTTTCCCAAGCTGAAAAACTAGTCCACCATTTACGGAGCCGATCCGGGGTTTTGTCCTGGACCATGAACATAGGTGGCATTTCGTCTCTCACCCTTTTCTGGCCGATTCGTTGCGAGGAAGTCATGCTGATCCTAGAAAAGATAAAAATGGACTTAAGATTTTTTTTTTTTTCAAGAATTTTTTTTTATTATATATAAAAAAAACGAATCTTGTTAATACGGCCTTTCAGCACTTGAAGAAGATTTGAAGGCTGTATAACAGGATACCAGTGTGATGTCTATATTCCGTTTTGCGAAATTAGTCCTCCGGCGCCCCTTTTGAGGCGTTTGGCTATTTTTGCAAAATTTCCTAACTCTCGACTAAAAAAATCCTAATTCTAATATTTTATTATTGTTTTCCTTAAAAAAAATCAGTATTAGTTGAGCCCGATATGGGTTGCCTACGTATCTCATGTTTGGTGAGAATCAAACTTGCGTAGTTCGAAAATAAAAGGACTAAATCATTTTAAGAAAAGAAAACAAACTATTTTAAACAACATTTCTAAAACAAATTATTTTCAAAGGAACTAAGAAAATTTATTTGGAAAATTTTTTCTTTTGCATTTTTTTTTTCAAAATTATTTTCAAAGAAACTAAACTATTTTCGTAAAATTAAGAAAATTTATTTGGAAATTTTGCATTTTTCTTTTTTTTTAAAAAAATTTATTTTTAAAGAACTAACTATTTTCGTAAAATTAAGAAAATTTATTTGGAATTTTTGCATTTTTTTTTAGAATTTATTTTTAAAGAACTAACTATTTTCGTAAAATTAAGAAAATTTATTTGGAATTTTTTTTTGTATTTTTTTTTCAGAATTTATTTTCAAAGAACTAACTATTTTCATAAAATTATTTTAACTATATACCCCGACGTTTTCCACTTCTTCCTCTTTTTTAACAAACCGGTCGGCATGTAAGATCGAAACAAATAAATGCACACAAAAAGATGCAACAAGTTGGTCTTTTTGTTTCAGGTACACCTGTCCTAGACAGGCCCAACCCCTGTGTTGAGCCTCCTAAGTCAAATATGCACATGATGCAAATAAACGTTCCTATCGGGGATCCGACGTAAAGTTTTGTTATTCTAAGTCATCATCCTGTTGGAAAAAGTGTCTAGACTGGCTTTAACTCGAGCGGACAACTCGAGCCGAAGAGTGTCAGTGCACCGGTAGCATGGCTTTCCGGCTTAATTGACAAAACTCTCCGCCTAAACATGTGTGACTACAAAATCCTTCACCGGGTGCCAAGCACCACGACTATCTTGAGAAAAACGGGCTATGTCCAGCAAATGCCCGGTATTGTATTTCAGAAGACTCAAAAAAGAGAAAAAAAATGGGTATCGGCACAATTTATATACAGTTCACGAAATATCAAAGCGGTAAAACAACATTTAGCATATAAAATATAAACATGTAATAAAATCAGATAATAAATAAGCCAAATAAAATAATTATTCAAAGCTCGAATTCTTAAACCCCGAACCAGTAGTTCTGGGTTTGTGTCCCCAGCAGAGTCGCCAGAGCTGTCACACCTCCTTTTGGCGCGCCCGCTACCCGGGGGTAGGAGCGCGAGGGAGTTTTTCCAATTTAAGTGACAATATTCGAAACGGGATTATTCTATTTATTTCAGAGTCGCCACTTGGAATAAATTATGGTGTCCCAAGTCACCAATTTATTTAAATCCCGAATCGAGGAAATTTCGACTTTCCAAATGAAATCTGCGGACCAGAAATTCTAAGTAAGGAATTCTGTTGACCCGAGGGAAGGTGTTAGGCACCCCCGGATCCCGTGGTTCTAGCACGGTCGCTTCAATTATTATAAATGGCTAAAAAAATAATTATCTGATTTAAATATGCTTATAAATTATATGCTCTTAGTTAAACCTTTAGCCGCTTTTATTCATTGTTCTAATACATTAAAATAACTGAACCCATACGATTAAAATTTTTTATGCTTGGATATCTGTTTTAAAAAAAAACTTGTAAAACATAGAGTAAACAATTGCTTTCCGAATTTGCTAATGTTTGACTTCAACAATGGCTTTCTATGACAGTTTAAAAGATTCAAACTAACTACGACAAACATATCATGACTCAAATGAGATCTGTATGCTTACGAAGACTGTCAACGAAAGTTTAATTACTAAACGGTTGCTAAAGCAATCTATTATCAAAATATAATAGTTTAATTACATTACACTAGAGAGGTTATACTGAAAAGCTGTTTATCGCACCGAGACTTAATATCTATGGGAAGTTCTAAGCTATAACCATCACAGAATTTCAACTATATTTCATAAAAGGCTACACCTTTAGAACAAAAATGAATTCAACTCCAGAGTTTAAACAACCAGCTAATACAAAAATAGTTTCCTTCCATTCAATTCCGACTAACATGTCCCTAATTGTTAAAATAGTTAAACTAAGCTGAAAATTCCAGGCCAAAGCAAAAGTTTTTCATCATTCAACTTCAATTGTGTGTATATATGCTGATTCATTATCCAATGTCACTTGAGTCTAACGACATACCTGGAAGTAGAATCGAAATAAACGAGGAGTTAGCAACAATATACTAACCAAACTCAAACTATCAGCAACAATCAGTAGCAAATCTCGGCCAAGAAAACCCAGCAGAACCAGCAACCAAACAATAGAGAATTCCAGGGAATAGTTTGACTCCAACGAAGAATTGAAAACACAAGCCGCAAAGTGAAAACCAATAGTGCAAAAGAAGAACCTTCGGGTTACTTGAAACTTCAAATATTAGACCAAAACAGGGCAAAACAGTTTTATGGACAGAATTACCAACTCAAGGCTTATTATCCTCTCTTAAAATCAGTGTTTCTTCTCTGTTTTTAATGTGAAGAATCTGTTTTCTCAGAGTCTAAGCTTTTGTATCTCAAAATTTTTCAGAGAATGTTCTCTGTGAGTGTGTCTATGTATATTGCCAGTGTCCATATCCAGAGAATGTTCTCTCTACTTATAACAGAAAGATCCCCTGGAACAACTCATTGTTCAATTAAAATAAAACTCTGCCCAGCCCATCATATTCCCACTGTTAAACCACTAAATCCTGTCTAAGTATGGGATATTGATACAAAATGCTAAACACATGGTGCTGATGGGATACCCTACTGTACAGCAGGCTCCACCAGGTTGTACCATGTGCCTTGCATCATGACTATTAGCTTTTCTGATTTTCCTAAGCAAACTAAACAGCTATACCCAAATCCACTCAGATTTTAAAGTTACAGGTAGGCTGAAATCTGATCTAACAATGATTCAAAGATTTAAACAAACTAATTCCAACTTACTGCCACATTGTTCTGGAACTATTCTCATACAACTAGTTGTGGATACTTTAACACAATCAATTATCAGTTATAACAAACAAACCAACATCTAAACTCAATGCACAAAACAAGCAACAAACAGAGAAAGCTCAATTCAAGCAAAACAAAACACTGCCCGAGGTTTTTTTTTTTTTACACAACAACTTCGCGAATTCAAGCGACGACATTCGTTAAGTCAAATCATAACATGTACGATTGATAACAAATCAATCGCGAAGGCAGTGATTTCAAAACTCTCGGCCAAAGCAGTCCAAAAATGAAGAATTAGCTATTCGACGAAGTATCGAATCGAGTTCTTATCTCGTAACTTCGTCATTCATCACATATAATCAGAAACAACAAATCGACCAAATAAAACGGTCCCAAATAGATGAAGAAAACAGAAAATTTGGAAACATCCGAAAAAAAATCAAACAACAAACGAAACTACAAAAACAATTAACTAAATCGACGAGTCCAAGTAAATAAGAACAGAAAAAGAAGAGAAATACCTTGAAACAAGAAATTGGGACTCGGCCGACTTGGCTCAAATGGATTCGCGTTTGGCATTTTGAAGTTAAACGGACTTTAATTGAAATATTTTCAAACGAAAACACTTCAATTAAAGTCCATTAACTTCAATTATTGTTAATTCGGACAAAATCCATAGGTTTTGAATTTTAGGGTTCTTGAGGCCATTTTTTGGGGTCCGACTATTTCCGGCTAGATTCGAACCGGATTAAGGGTGGTGTGGTGGTTAGGGAGGTGAGGTGAGGGTGTGGTATCAATTTGGGGTGGTTTGGGATAAATTTTTGAATTTCGGCTAGTTTCGATCTAATATTCGAAACGTTTGGGGATGATTCGAAACTAGTGGTTGCCGGATTCGTGTCGAGGGGGAGAAGGGGAAGCTATGGTGTTAAAATGGGGTGGTTTGGAGCGCAACCGCCGGCGGAGGCGATTTCCGGCCGGCGGTTCACTGTGGCAGGGGGCGACCGGAAATCGCCTGGGTGAAGATGAGTTTAAAGAAAGGGGCTGTTTGATTGGGGTGTGAAAGGGTTTGGGGTCTTGGGTAATTAGAATTAAGCTAATATTCTGTACCGTTGGATGAAATGTCATCAACGATCTAGATTACACGATGGGGATGGGGCGGGTATTTTGGAAAGACATGGGTATTGGACTGGGCTGGGACGTTTGGGCCTTACGAATTAAATTGAATTTTTGGCCCAAATTTGATTTCCCCCTCTTTCTTATTTAATTTCATTGTTTCCTTAATTAAAATTCTAAATTATACTACAAAAAATCAAATTAACTCATAAAAATACTAAATTAGTCATACTAACAATTCACACACATAAATTATAAAATCACACAACTAGGTATTTAAATATTAAAGAACGCAAAAAATACACATTTTTTTTGTTATTTTTCATTTTCGTAAACAAACTTAATTACTATCAATTGCAAACTTTGAATTTTATATATGTAATATATATATATATATATATATATATATATATATATATATATATATATATATATATATTTTTTTTTTTTTTTTTTTATTTAAGCAAAAGACACGGACACACAAACGCAAATAATAAGAGAACAATAACATATAATCCACAAAAATCACGCATAACACAAATACTATTTTATTTTGAATTTTTGGGAGTAATTCTCATATAGGGCAAAAATCACGTGCTCACACTTATGACACTCTTCTATCAACTAAAATGGGGAACTCTTCTGGGTCAATCTAGTCATAGGGACCGCAATCAATGAAATCCCTCTATAAAACGACGATAGTATCCCACCAAGACAGGAAAATTGCGAATCTCTATAGCTGAGGAGGGACTAAGCCAACTCCACAATGCCTCCACCTTCTTTGGATCAACCCGAATGCCCTCAATTGATACCACGTGGCCTAAGAACGCCGCAGAACTTAACTAAAACTCACATTTCGAGAATTTTGCATATAACTTCTTCTCTCAAGGTCTGAAGCACTATCCTCATGTGCTGCTCATAATCTTCCTGACTCCGGGAGTATACAAGAATATCATCTATGAAAACAATGATGAACAAGTCGATATATGGCCTGAACACATTGTGCATCAAATGCATAAAAGTTGCTAAGGCATTGGTCAACCCAAATGACATAACGAGAAACTCGTAATGGCCATACCGAGTTCAGAATGCATTCTTCAAATATCTAGCTCCCGAATCAACTGATGGTAAACTGAGCGTAAGTTACTCTTAGAAAACACATGTGCTCCCTGAAGCTGGTGAAACAAATCCTGAATACGAGGCAAAAGATAATGGTTCTTCACTGTAACCTTGTTCAGGTGGCGATAATCGAGACATATACACATAGAACCATTATTTTTCTTTACATACAAGACATGAGCACCACAAGATGAAACACTGGGGTGAATAAAGCCCTTATAAAGCAATTCATGGAATTGATTCTTCAACTCAAGAGGAGCCATACGGTATAGAGGAATGAAATGGGCTACGTGCTCGGCAACAGATCAATGCCAAAATTAATATCTCTATCGGGTGGCATGCCCGGAATATCAGCTGGAAACACATGGGGATAATCCCGTACCATTGAGATTGAATCAACAGAAGGGGTATCAATACTGACATCTCTCATATAATCTAAATACGCGGCACACCCCTTCTTAACCATACAGTAAGCTTTAAGGAAAGAGATAACTCTACTGGGAGTGTGATCTAAAGTACCACTCCACTCAACACGCGGAATACCTGCCATAGCCTGCATCACAATCTTGGCATGACAATCAAGAATAGCAAAATGGGGCGACAACCAGTCCATGCCCAATATAATATTAAATTCAACCATACCTAGTAATAATAAATCTGCTATGGTCTCAAAACCACGAATAGTAACCAGACATGACCGATAAACGCAGTCCACAATAAGAGAATCCCCCATAGGAGTAGAAATATAAATAGGGGCACTCAAAGAATCTTGGGGAACACCCAAATGCATAGCAAAGTAAGAAGCCACATAATAATAAGTAAAGCCCGGATCGAATAGAACGGATGCCTCTCTGTGACAAGCTAGTATAATACCTATAATGACGGAGTCAGAGGAAATAACCTCGGTACAAGTAGGAATAACATAATATCCGGACTAGTCCCTCTCTCGAGGGTAACCTCTAATTCCTCGACCTCTGCCCTTAGCCGGCTGGATAGATGGGGTAGCAGTTGGAGCTGTGACCATGGCCTGAGAACTCTGAGAAGTATGTTGTGCCTGAGCAGTCTGTAAAGATGCACCCCTACCAAGTCTGGGGCAGTCCTTAACCATATGACGTGTATAACCACACTTGAAATAAGCTTTGAGAGGATATAGCGGCTGTGACTGACTAGGGCCAGGTCTATTGGACTAAACTCTGGAAACACCCCGCGCAGGAGATGCGCTAGAAATTGGAAGTCCATAGTAAGGCTCATGAGGTATAGGCGGAGTTGGAGCACTGCTGGCTGCTGGAAGAGTTGAATGAAAGGGGCTACCTACATACCCCTACCATGGCGACCTGCTATTGGGGTAGTGGCCCGACTCTCAAGACCTCTTGGCCTCCCTCTCCACTCACTCCCTGACGAGCATACCATCGATCCTCCTAGCAATGCTCACCACCTGCTGATAAAGGATGTCCATCTCCAACTCTCAAGCCATGCTATATCTGATGGGTGGGGTAAGACCCTCAATAAACCTGCAAACTCTCTCATGGACTGTAGCAACCATGATCGGCGCATGCTAGGGCAACTTCGTATAGCGTATAACATACTCCAAAACAGTCATAGGTCCCCGGCAAAAATGCTCAAACTTTGCGCGCCACACATCCTTGAGACTCTGAGGGACAAACTCTCTCATGAACATATTTGAGAATTGGGTCCAGGTCAGTAAGGCAGCCTCGGCTAGACTGTTTATCTCATAAGTGTGCCACCAATCATATGTGGCTTCTTGAAGCTGGAAGGCAGTGAAGGAAACCTCGCTAGACTCTACTATGCCCATGGTGCGAAGAATACAGTGGCACTTCTCTAGAAATCCCAAAGGCATCGTCTGATGCTAATCCACTGAATACAAGAGGCTTGTACTTCTTGAACCTCTCAAGCCTTAGTTGCTCATCCTCAGATGTTGCTGCCTTGTCCTCGGGTAGAACAGGCACTGTAGGCGGTGCGAGAATAATCTTGCGAACCTGCTCAACATGCACTCGCTGCTCAGGAGTGCATACAGTGGTAGTCTGCCTTCTCCCCCGGCCTAGGATATGGCGTCAGCAAGAGGAAGCAACCATGCTTGAGCCAAGGTGGTATACATAGTCATGAACTGAGCTAAAGTCTCTTGAAGAGCTGGAGTAGTAGTGGAAGTAGTGGGCATGCCAGGTGGCTGGGCCACGGCTAGATCTACTGGTGGTGGCTCGGCGGTAGCTCGCGCAGGTGTTTTGGCTGCACCACATACGCGTCCTCAACCTCTACTTGGCCCAGCCTCTAACGGCTATAGTAGGGGCCGCGGGTGCCTAATCATCTTGAGTAGAGCGTGTCCTAACCATCTGTGAGATAATAGAAGAATGAAGTTTAGAATTTGTGATGTGAAATATCGCACTACAAGGAAATCGAATAAAGCAAAAATATTTCATAATAGTTACATAGCCTCTCGTAGATAAGTACAGACGTCTCCATACCGATTAGCGAGACTCTGATAAATTAGCATGTGTTCCATGACTCCTATGAACCTAGAGCTATGATACAAACTTTTCACGATCCCAGATTTTCCTCCGTAAACATGTCGTGATGACACCTAGTCCCTATAACTAGGTAAGCCTAACAATGCGTAGAAACAATATAACTTGCAAAATAATTAATTAAAACTAAACAAATAAAAGAACAACTCTATATAAACGTCACTCGGCATATACAAATCAAAATGCAGAAGTCTATAAAAACACCCCAAAACCCAAAACTCACAGGAACACAAGCTAACAGAAGGTAAATACATTTCTCTAGCTCCAGAATCTCTAAAACGATCAGTACGAAAAGGAAAAGTTAACTACTAAAGCTAGAATAAGAAAGAAACTCCTGGTCTACGGATGCGGCAGATGTACCTCGAAGTCTATTCTAGATCTCTCCGCCTCGAGGATGATACACCTAGAAAGAGCTACCTAGACCTGTACATGAAATATATGTGCAGAAGGGGGCATGAGTACACCACAGCGGTACTCAATAGGTGCCAAGCCTAACTTTGGTTGGGTAGTGATGAGGAATGTGGGGGTCCTATTGAGAGTAATAATAATAATAAGTCTTGCAACAGTATGAAATAAACAGAAATAATGTGTAAAACTATAAACTAAGACAGGTTAAACGAGACAACAATTGACATTCAGAGAATAAAATAACACAGAGTAAAATAACTCAATATCAATTCCAACAACGAGGATCTCCCAGGATACCATCCTGTAGTACCTTTCACAAATTGTCCAAGGAGCTTCCGGGATACCGTCCCGTAGTCCAACTATCAATGTGTAGAGGAAATATAACCTGCAATCCCAAAGTAAATGTTCATGGGGATCTACCGAGAATCTAACTTGTAGTCGCAAAGTAACCAAACAGGGGGGAGCTACCGAAATCCCACATCCGGTCCTAATGAAAATACATAGTCACAACACGAAGGTATTAAAAAATAAAGCTAAAAAAATACAAGGCAAGAGGTAGTTCTATCCTAACATGCTTCACGTAATGTAAATAAAGAAACTTGAGCAAATAGGCTATTTTGAACAACTAAGCATGATTTTCTAGATAGCACAATCTATAATTGCAAATAAAATACAAGAGATAATAAAGAAACTCAATCTAAATATTTAAAGTAAAATCATATTTTTCTCAACAATTAGCTCAAGTATGCGCTCGTCACCTCACGTACAAGGCATTCAATTATCAAATATCATATCCTAAGAGGAAAGGTCACCCACACAAGGTTAGGCAAGTCACTTTCCTGAAATGGCACAATATCAACTGGAAACCATACCTTTGCCACGAGTATCCATCTCGAAATGGCCCAAATCTATTCGATTCAATTGCATATCGTAAATAACATCTCAAGAAACTGATTTTACTATTTAATTTAAAGCTAAGACGCAATTTTAGGTAAAATGACCAAAATTTCCCTCACGCCAACATCTCGAAATTGGATAAATTTTATATTTTCAGAACCCATTGTATTCTCTTGAGTCTATACATAACAAGAATACTTAAATCGGAGTCCAAATTACCCCGCAAATTCTCAATTAAAATTCTAAGAAGTTTTCCCCCAATTTCTACCAAAATTTCGAAATTAAATGATGAAATTAACTAAAGATTGATGGAATATAACTATAAAGGATTAAAGAAATGTTACCCAAATATCTCCTCTTCAAAACCCTCTCAAAATCGCCCTCTTCCGAGCTCCAATTTGATTTCCAAATTTTGAAACTAACCCCTCGAATTACATATTTCACACCAGTGGTTTCCTCTTCCGCGGTCCCACTTCTATGGAACTTAAGCCGCTTCTGTGGTTTCATTAAAAATCTAAAATTCCACACATGCGGCCCTATCTTGTATATGCGGATCCGCTTCTGCAGAAATCCAACCGCATATGTAGAGCCTGATGAGCCTAGCCAAACCCGCTTCTGCAGACCAATAACCTCTCCTGCGGGGCTCATACCACATCTGCAGTTCTGTAGCACTGCATCTACGATTCCTAAGCTATAGATGCAAAAACACCTGAATCAGCAATGCTTTAGCTACTGCAACACTTCTCCGATCTTCCTGGCAACCATATAAAATCATCTCGAGGCCCGCGGTACCTCAACCAAAAGCACCACTAACACGTAATACCTCATTCAAACTTGTACCAACCCTTAACCACAAAACATAACGTCGAAAACTTGATTATATCTAGGATTTGAGCCTAAGAACTTCAAATTCTATCAAAACACGCTTTCGATCAAAAACCTAACAAAACCTCATCCGAATGACCTGGTATTTTATTCACATCCCAAACGAGATGACGGAGCAGCTACAACTTCTAAATTCTATTTTGACCCTCGGATCAAAATTTCACTTTCGCATAGGAAACTTCAAAAACTCAAACTTCGGCATTTCAAGCCTAAATAAGCTAAGGACCTCAAAAACACATTTAGAACCTCCTATCTCTGAAATCACCTAAAGGAACTAACGAAACCATTGGATTTCCATTCCAAGACCTTCTTTACAGCGTTCCAACTACGGATAACTTTCCAACACTTAAGCTCTTATTTAGGGACTAAGTGACCAACAACACTCTGAAACTCAAAACCGAATATCATGCCAAATTTAAATTAGCATGAATATACTTGGGGGGGGGGGAATAAATTGGGGATTAGGGCATTAATTATTAGACAATCGGCCGGGTCGTTACATATTCACTATGATTTTAGTGTCTGTTTCATAGATTGTATTGCAAAGGCAAATGGGTCTGAAGTTTTTCAGCATTGAGGCTAAAGGGAATTTAGGGATTAGGCATAGAAAGCTTTGATTTATGGTGTTGTCCAGGAAGCAAGTGCTGAAGCATTTCATGCAGAATGCTGAGAAAAAGTCCCCCGCTATATCCCATTATCTTTGATAAGAAAAGGATGCAGGCCATCAAGATCAGGGAATTTGAATGGTTTCAGTTGTATGGAGGGGTCTGTCCATGAAAACCTTATGGCTTTGGTCCAGAGCAAGTTTCATGGTGGAGCGGTTAGTGGTTGCCCAAGAACTTCAGAATGGGAGGTTGTGTAGAGCTTAGTAAAGAAGTCGACAATGGTGGACTAGATCTCATTCTGATCATTGATCTAGTTGTCGTTGTCTTCTTTGAGGGATAGGACCATGTTTCTTCTCCTTCTATTTAGGTTAGAAGTGTGGAAGAATCTTGTGCTGGCATCTCCATCATTAGACAGTTGATCCTGGAATTCAATTTCCAGAAGTCTTCCTTATTTCCAAGGATGAGGTTCAACTCGTTATTAAGCTTTGATTGAAGGTTTTGTAGGAAGCTACTGAATTGGTAGAAAGGGGACCTTTGGATGCCACTGATTCTAGCCAATAGTCTATTCTTTTGGTGGAAGATGTTACCAAAGACTTCTTGGTTCCATTTTGTTGCCAGCCTTTTGAATTTATCAGTGGATTCGAGGAAAGTGGGCTGGCCAGAGAAGACTTGATTGATAATATTGGGAAAGGAGGTTGGCTATCCCACATTGTTTCAAATCTAAAAGGCCTAGTTGGTTTATTACTTGGGGGTCGTTCTATTTGAATTTTCAAGTGACAGTGGTCTGAGTGGGTCCTAGGGAGGTGTTGTACACATGGCTTGGGGTACTGTTTAATCCAACCCTTATTGGCAAAGCACCTATCAATCCTTTCCTGAATTAGGGCATTACTATTGGAATATATTTTGTTGGTCCAGGTGTATTTTCTACCTTTGTATCCTAGGTCAACTAAGTTACACTTTTTATGCATTTCCAAAATAGGTTACTGCAGCTCAGGTTTATAGGGTTGCCCCCAATATTGTTCCTGGCCTTCTAGACTTTATTGAAGTTTCTACCTATGAGCCAATTCTCACTGTTGTTCCTAGAGATGGCGATTAGTTGTTCCCATAGGAGTTTTATTTCTGAAAGAGTTTCACTGGCATAAATAGCTAAGAAAAACAAAGGAGGGTGCTCAGGTCTTACCTTTACCATAGCGTGAATACCTTGGGGGCAGTGGCTACTTTTTCCACAGCTACAAGGCCCTTCTTCCACATGAACATGATTCCCTCAGATGGACCCACCGTTGGAGATTAATGATCATATCAAAACCCAAGGTTTTGGTCAATGTCTGATGGTCACCTATCCTGGTTTCCAATAGGACTAGTATTTTCGACTTGTGCATTTTAATCATCTCTAGACAGTGCCTTTTGAATTCAGCACTGTTACCAACCCTAATATTCTATATGATGTAGTTTATCATTGGGGATGTGGGTGATAGATGAGGTCACTCTCGAGGGCTCGATGGGCCTAGTAGCCTTGGCACTTTGGGGGGGGGGGGGTAATTCCTCTTCAAACTCAGGATATGATTTAGATTCCGTAGTGGTTTCAGTGGTCCAAGTGTTTGGGCAGATACTAGGCTCATTCTGCACCTGGACATTGCTTTGGGGCACAAGACTAATATTATTTTGATCGCTTGCATGCTGAACTCACCCAGCCTTATCGATTTTAGTAGAATCGAGTATGTTGTTGGCATTGGCTAAGTTTGTTCCAGTTCCTCTGTGGCATCTTTCTTCTTGAGAATCTCTAGAGTTGTGAAGATTCCTTGTTGAATGTACTAAAGGGATAGTGAGGAGTTCGTTCACTTTAGAGTGGAAGCTGTGGGTTCTGATGGCAAGTTGATATGAGTGAAAACTAGCGACGCCTCTAGGTCCTCTCTCATCAGTTCTGGAAAGAACGAGAGAGATTCGAAATTTTGGAGGATATGGTTGTTGAGGGATATTGGGTTTGTAGTCGATTTTGGGCTGTCTCTATTGATCATTGATTGCCATAGGAGACGGCCAGATGTCATTAAAGCCTTATTGAGGGCTTCCACTGTCACTCTAGCAATATGTGCTAGATTTTACACTATCAGCGTGATTTTCCTGTTATCCAGTGTGAAGTCAAATGAGAGGCCTTTCCTCTTCAAGGCAACCTCATAACAGGAGGCTAGTTGGTGGTCTGATGGCAGTAGGTGGGTGGAGATGGTGGTTGGGATCGTATCTCTTGCCATTTTTGTGTTTCTTAGCTTTTCGACTTTCATAAAATGTTGGAGTGGGGTTAATTGACTGGTCTCCCATCATAAACCCTCTTAATGTCACATCTTGGACAGTGGAAGGTTTGTCGGGTGTTGGGATTAGGGGTTTTGGCTTCTCATTAATTGGGGATGTAATGGAGGTGACATTTGAGGTCTTTTTGACTGAAAAGGGAGTACAATGCAAATAGGGCACTCGATTTTCATTCCCGTCGCTTGGGTTTTCTCCATTAGAGGGAGTTTCAGTAGCTTTGGTAGGGGAAGCGTAGGCTTTGGCGTTTGGGTGGGGAATTAAGTTACAAGTGGTACCTATGGTTGAGAATTCTTTTGATTGCAAGGGAAAAAAACCCATTGGGAAAATTACCCAGAGTGATGATTGAAGCATCGGGGATTGGGCGGAATCCCGTTTGAGAACTTGGCTTACTGTTTGGATTGGTTGGGTCGTCAGAAGTCGGCCCCACTTTTCGCTTGGCTCCCGTGGTGGGCTGCTCCATTGGTGGGTTAGGCACATGCCTCGGCGTGTGTGGTTCACCGGTGAGTTTAGTTATTGGGCCTTGTGGCCTTCTTGAGTTTTTTTTTGGAGTGTTGTGTACTTGTCTTGTAAAATTGCAGTTAAAAGTTTTGTTTGGAGGAATTTACCTAAAATTGCATCAAACATGTTTACCTTTACCTCCTCCGCTTGTGGAGTATGTTGTGGTTTCAGCAGATTACCTTTAATGTTGATATTTGCTTTTTGTTGTCCCTGCTTGTGTCTTCGTGGCAAGGTGACAGTCTTCCATTCACTTTCTTCTAGGGTAGGGTCCGCTTGCTGGGATTCTTCCTTTGACTGTTGTGGATGAAAGTGGTTTATAGTTACATTTTAAGGCCATGTGACCTATCCTACCACAACTGGTGCATAGGGTTCCTTTGCCTTCATAGACCACTGACTATTTGTGATCTCCTGTGATTATTGGTGTTTCCACTGAAGTTTCAGGTGGCACTTGGATAGAGATGCATGTGTATATCTCCCTTAGGGTAGAAGATGTACATTGTTCTATCTTCAGTAGCTTACCTAATCTCCTCCCAACTTTTTTCAAGATGACTTTGTCATAGAACTCAGTTGGAAATTGAGGTAACCTTATCCTGATGGAAGTAGAAGGGTGGTTTCCTGAGGAACAAATTTTGGTTCCCACTTTCGAACAGAAAGAAAATGTCAAGAGACAAACCATGGACCTAGGTGTAATGTTTAACCATGCTTTTCTCTAAGCTAAATTTCACTACAAAGAAGTCTCATCCTAGGTCAATCAAGATTAACTATTCAGATGGCTTCCATAGGTCAATTAGTTTGGAGCGAAGCATGTGATGAGGCATCTTTCTTTTGAAAATTTTGATGATTACTGAGAACTTCCATGGCATGTATATGCAATCCTTCTCTTCTCATGAGAGGGGAATGGAGCCTTCAGTGTGTTTTCCTTTAGCCACCTCTAGGATTGATTGGTGTTCCATTCGTAGTAGCTAGATTTGTTGCACTCTTGTTTATCCAAGAGCTTTTCCTTATAGCAGTGTTGAGGTGTTTCTACCTCCATTTGGATTTATTTATCTTGGTGTTCCGGTGGAAGGGGTGGGTTGATCTAGGGGAGTTCCATGAGAGTGGACAGTGGAGTTCGTCTATTTTTAGAGAGAGAAAAAAGTGTAAGAGATGCAGTAAAAAGAGTTGAAAATCCATTAGAGCCATGAAAAGTATAAAAGGTTTTCGCTGTTAGTAGCTAATTATTGGGCGAAACCATATACGATTAACAAAAGAGCGACTTTAAGGTCGACTATTAGCCATACATAATTAATTTTTGTACGATTCAGTTCACAATTCAATCGTGACAGAAACAAGCGCTCTCCATTTCTATTGTCTGATTGAAACCTCTTTTGTTCTGTTTTGCATTTTGTTGATAGGAATTTTTAAAATGTGGCCGTGAATATAATTGACGGGCAGGCTTATTTGCAAAATACTACACAAACTAACGGTAGAGTGGTGCATCATTTGATAGATTTCACAACCATCACTATCCCATCCTTGTGGGGTTCGTTTTCCAACCGTTGCACGTAAATGGCAAATTTCTAAATAATGATTCAATGGACCACGTCTCGAAAAGTGATCTCCATTGTTTTAGCGGAATTAGGAAGTAGCAGCCTTCATTTGACGGCAGGGGCAAACGGGCGGGTCTAGTCCGACATCCACGGACCAAGACATGTAATATAAAGAAATGGATAAATTATTATCTGTGGCTTCTTAAATATGATCACTTTTGAGAGAATTCTTTGTCTTCCAAACTTCAGGCTTACAAATGTAAAAGTCAAACACATTAATTATCTATTGGTTAACCATTTCTAAGTGGATAATATGATTGTAATTCGTATTCC
Organism: Nicotiana noctiflora; assembly: GCA_032618575.1. Lineage (NCBI taxonomy): Eukaryota > Viridiplantae > Streptophyta > Magnoliopsida > Solanales > Solanaceae > Nicotiana > Nicotiana noctiflora. Next base: position 39,633 of record JASVEL010009407.1, read on the forward strand.
ACCCATTTCGAAAAGCTTCAATATCCAATCCAGTTTTGATTGATAATCTGTATTATATTAAAAGGAGAATAGTTTGCATCTATATCTATATTATATTAAAAGGAGAGTAGTATACATTGTGGTTAAGCCAAGTGACAAGCTAAAATAAAGCCACTTGGTGATTTTAAGATAACATTAATAATTAAGAATTTTAAATGGAAACATACTTAATGGAATTAATTTAATACATCTTAGACAAATCCAATCTTTATATATATTGATCCACTCATAGATTTTCTTCTATATTAGCTAAAAATGTGGAGGTAAAAATTAATTAAAAACTAGAATGGAAAAATAAAAAATATAGAAAGATGTAAATTGAAATAAGCTATGACTATTTATACGTTGGAGCTATAAAATAAAACTAAAATTTACTTAAGATACTAAAGATTTATTGAGTTTAAAAATTAAATAAATTCAAGCAGCAAATTAAGATCTTAAATAAAGTATACAAATTATTTATAAGGTAAAAATAATTAAATAATTAGTAAAAATATATTTTGTTAACAAGAATAATAAAGTCATACTTTTTTTGGGGTTAAACTGTGAAATTGTATTTAATCAAGTAAAATATTTACATCCACCCGCTGATTTGACTCTAGAGTCGGGTCCTACAAAAATTGCTTTATCTCAAACTTAAGTTCCACATGCGGAACTTAGTATTTATGCTAACATGGATACCTATTTATCTTTGCTAATACTTCTCTCCATTTACAATAGTTCTCACCTCTAATATATATATATATATATATATATATATATATATATATATATATATATATATATATATATATATATATATATATATATATATATATATGAATTACAATTTCTCTAACTATCTCCCTACATTCTCTTTTTGCCTGTTGAAATCTCGGTAGTTTTCTTTCCGACCATGTTTGTTATCCTGCTGTTGCAAATGCGTTTCCCAGGATCTTCCACATTTCTTTCATGCTTCTTGTTCTTGCTATCATCCATGCAGTTTCTCATGTCAACTTCCCATTTCTTGATATATTCCAAAAAGATTTAACAGCTGCTCCTATATAAACCTTGAAAATGAACATTCAAAGAACAGATGTTCATGAGTTTCATCTTTATCAGTCATGCACAACACACATTCCTTAGGTATTGTTATTCCCTATTTGCTTAACCTTTCCATCGTTGCTAATCTCTGCTGCAATGACATCCATAATACAAATATTTATGTCGAGGTATTATTCCTTGTGTCATGAGCAATATTTTCTAGTTGACCTTTGGATATTGTGGCATAATTGAAGTATATGCTTTGCCAATTTGGTACTGCCCCTTTACTGCATATAACTCCAGCTCCTTCACTCTATTGGTTAGCCATCTCCTTGCTTTGAAGAATTTCTTATCACCCAGCAAGCTTATTTTGGATTTTTCATATTTTTCAGGTCTTTGTGCTTCATATAGTGATGATGAATCTACTAAATCCACAGCTTGTCATTCTTTTGTACAATTGACTATAGTAGTTTACTTATTGCTTCCGTGTTCCATAGTGAGAAGTTTCTAACATTGAAACCTCTTGCTGCTTTTGGTTTATAGACAGTTTCCCATGCTATTGGTACCCTCTTCCCTTCAGTGCCTTTTTTCCGTAGAAAATCCCGCAAATAGTAGTAACCATTTCATGAACTTTTTTTTGGAATCGGGAACACATGTGGCAAGTAAGTTTGCATTTCAAACAACAAACTTTTGATCAATTGAACCCTTCCTGTGTATGATAAAATCTGGATGTCCAGCATTTAACTCTTCCTGCTATTCTCTCGACCAGAGGCATGAATTGGTTGATGTTGAGCTTCTCTGAAGATAATGGAACTCCCAGATATTTGAATGCTAATTCTTCATTGGTCAGCTTTAATTTCTGTAGAATTTTATCTCTGTACTATGTGATATCCTTGCTACATAAATTCAGCTCTTCTTCAAATTTGCTTGTAACCCAGAGACAGTTGAAAATTTCTCAAATTGGTTCATCATTAGCTCAATAGATATCTTATCTGCTCTACAGCACATTAGTAAATCATCAGCAAAGCATATCAGAATCAACCTCAGTTTTGCACACTTGGGATGATAGTGAAATCTGGATTTGAATCTAGTTGCTTTAGGGCCATGTTTAAATATTCGATCACCAACACAAATAGATAAGGTGACATTAGGTCACCTTGTCCTAATAGCATTTTTGCCTGAAATTTTGGTGTCAAACCTCCATTAATCAGAAGAGAGTAAGAAACTGTGCTTACACACTCCAGTATAAGAGTGACCATCTTGTTTGGGATGCCCAATTCCAGTATTAGAGTCCTTAAAAAGTTCCAGTCTACAAAGTCATATGTTTTCTTTATATCTACTTTTACTATGCATTTTGAAGATACTAACTTCTACTTGTATCCTTTAATCGGTTCATGGGCCAGTAGGACATTGTCCAAAATATTTCTCTATTCTATGAAAAACTACTGTGAAGGTCCTACCAAACAATCTACTACCAGCTTTAGTTTGTTAGTGAGCAACTTAGCTATGATCTTGTACATGGTTGAACAGCAAGCAATAGGTCTAAATTCCTATACAGAGTTAGGATTTACCACCTTAGTAACAAGTGAGATAGTAATGTAGTTTATTTCTTTAAGCATCTTCCTTATATCAAAGAATTTTAGCACTGCTTTGATGACATCTTCCCCAATTACTTGCCAGTTTTCTTGAAAAAGCTCTGCTAGATATCTATCTATTCCTGGTGCTTTGTCTCTTGGTAAGTCTTGGATCACTTTTACAATCTCATCCCTTGTTATAGGTGTGAGCACGTAATTTTTGCCCTACATGAGAATTACTCCCAAAAATTCAAAAAAATAAAATAGTTTTGTGTTGTGCGTAATTTTTGTGATTTTTGTGTTATTTTTCTTTTATTATTTTTGCATTTTTTGTGTGTGCATGTCTATTGTTTAAATTAATATAAAACACAAAAATGTTTGCATTTTCATATGAATTCATGTTTGTGATTTAGAGTAATTAAGTCGGTTTCACGAAAATGAAAAATAACAAAATAAATATATATCTTGTGCATTTTTTTGCCATTTAAGGTCCAATTGTGTAATTTTGTTTTAATTTGTTATTTTATAAACGTATGATAATTTTTATCAAGCATCAATTTGTTATTTGGGAATTAATTAGGATTTGTTTTTACAATTTCTAGCATTAGGATTTTGGTTTACATTTAAAAATTAATTTAGAAAAGTAAAATAAAAGAAACAAACTCAAAATAAAAGAAGAACTCGGAACTGGGCCAATAATGGAGCCTTAATCTCCCTTACCCATTACCAGACCCAAACCGCTTCCCATATCCGGCCCAAGCCAGTCAGTCCCAAAGACTAACCCATTTTAATCAAACGACGTCATTTTATATTAGTGAAAGGATCCATGCCGTTGATCTTAAATGATCCAGCGGCCAGGATTAACTCTCTAGCCTAGTATATATCCCTAAACTATACCCCCGCCCCCTCAGATCCCCCCCACCTTTCGTCTCTCTTTCAAACCCTAGCCGCCATCATACCCCACCGCCTTAAGTCGGCGGAAACCGCTCTGATGACCACCAGCTCAACACCCTAGGACCACTCAACCACCCTGAATCCAAATCCACAGACCATTAACCTCGAATCAGCCCGTAGATTCTCGAATCTTTGATTGAGGATTCGAGCAAAACCCAAACCCACTCCAACCGAGCCCAAAATCTCACCCTAGCGCCTCCAGACCACCCTCATGCCCAAATGACTATTGGTTCGACTTGAATCCGACTAGAATTAGCCGAACCCCAAAAATGGCCTCAAAGAACCCTAGAATCCAAAAACTAGGGATTTTTGTCCAAATTAACAGCAATTGAAGTCAATAGACTTTAATTGAAGTGTTTTTGTTTGAAAACATTTCACTTAAAGTCCATTTAACTTCAAAAAAATGCCAATTCAAGTCCATTTGAGCCCAGGCCCGTTCGATTTCGGAGTCTTTGTTTAAGGTATGTCATTTTCTCTTTATGTTTTCATTGATCGTCGTGTTCATTGTTTGGTTTAGTCGTTCGTTTGTTCTATTTTAATCTTCTCTGTCTTCTCCAATCCGACCTTTTATTTGGTCAACTATTTTTCTGTTTTGTTCATGTGATTGACTATGCCATAGAGTACATATTCGCGTCGATTAGCGTCGTCGGATAGTTAGCTTTGTATTTTTCTAGCATTGGCCGAGAATTGTTCGAATCACTGATTCAACGATTGATTGTTGTTAATTTATAATTTATAAGTTGTGATCGAATGAACGAATGTCGTCAAATAGTTAGTTTCACAATTCTTTTGTTTTTTGCCAAGACTTGTTGAAGTCACTGTTTTGTCGATTGATTGTTACCAATTGTACGCGTTGCAATCGATTAGTCAAACATTGTCGATTAGTTTCATAAGTCTGTTTGTTAGCACATTAGGACAGTAATTAGATAAAAAATCTGGAGTTGTTGTAATTTTGGATTAGGGGTGTTTGAAAGCATTTGTTTTGCTGTTTGTTTATTGTTGCGATTGATTTGTTGGTTGTTAAAACTCAGACTTCACGGTGTATTAAATAACACAGTGATTCCAGGGGTAATTTAGAGTTGAAATTCTCTAAAAGTGAGTTAGTTTGAGTGGTCTGTCAGTAGGAATAATAATATAGTATTAAATTCTAAGATTAATTAATGGAAAGAAGGGGATGATGGGCTCGCTTAACACTTTTGCTAGTGGAATATCTGAAGTAGCATGGGTTTTTGAATAAAAATAGGCTGCCAGTACACATTTGAATTAAAATTAGACACTCTAGTGGGATTCTAAGGAATATGATGGGCAGAATTAGTTTTAAATTTGCTTTGAGTACTTTTAAAAGAAAAACAGCAAAAGAGGGAGGGAAGAATGATTAAAAAGATTAAGGGGTTCACATGGGCTAAGGGAATAACATGTGGAAAGCTAAAACACTTTTGAATATAAAAAGGTCTGTTTTGGTCTATAAAAGTGAGGACATAGAATCAGAAGAGATAGACTGAAAAAAACACACAGACATTAGAGAGTATTCTGAAAACAGGGAGATTCTGAAATATTAAAAAGGGGAGCTTTTGACATTTCTGAGAGTGAGGAAAGTCATTTGATAGAATTTGAAAACAGAAAGAGTTTGAGATATTCAAAAAATAGGAAGATAGAGAGGTAAAAGTTAAGAGAATTGACTGTTGCATTGAAGTTTTCTTATCATCTCTTGAGGTCTTGAACTTCTGAAGTGATTTGGGGATCCATCTTAAAAAAAAAAAAGATTATTCTGTTGCTTGATTTTTGGTGCAAAATCCTTGCTGGCTGGTTTATTTTGCTGGTTTGAATTGCTGATTTTTGGGCTACTATCCGCGTCATTGCTTGGTTTGGACTGGTGTTACTGGTCATATCCCTGCTGCTAAATTTTGCTACTGTTGCTGCTGATTTCCCACACTTTATCTCTTGCCATTTCCAGGTACTTCTTCTATTAGCTTTGAAATTGGAAAGCTGAATGTAACAATATGCCATGAGAGTCGAAATTCAAAGCCTAATGTGGATTTCGGCACTTTGCTTTATACTTTAGTTCTATTGTTTCATTTTGCCCGTAATTGATTCTGTTAGTTTTGATTATTTATGAGTTGAATCCCAGAATTTGTTTGTAATAGTCTGTTAATTTGGAAACATTGTCGAAATCGTTCATAAGGATGTGCTTTAGTATAACGTAATATATTCAAGGGAGATAAAACTGATTTCAAATGGTGGATATGTTTTAAGTAAAGTGTGATGTTAAATAACATCTGCTGTATCTATTATCAATCTATAGTTTAGTTTAGATTTGTTAAAATTGAATCATCCTACATAGACATGAATCATCTTTTCTGGAAAAACTTGGGAGGCAAAGCATAAGTAGTTTATTCTCTCATTAATTAAAAAATTATAAGTTCATTTATTTGTTTCACGCATAGGATTTAGGTGTTTTAGAATATTTGTAAATTAAGGATCATAAAGAAGCTAATTGATAAATGTTCAGTCTATTCATGGTAGTGTATTAAGTTCATTAAAACGGCAATTGAGTTAGAATTCATATACATGAAGAGAAACATTGATATTTTAGATATGTTGTTACCTAAAAATTAACGATACATATGAGGTTTAATGCTGAGTATAGAGTGTTATTATGTGGCCCAGTCAAATAAGGATCTTTATCGTTTTCTCATTTTGGATCATCTTGTCGGAAGGCCTGTGTTTGTGATTATCTGTTAACGTTAATATTACTCAAACAGAAAAGAATTAATTTAATAAAAAATGATTTAGAGACAAAACACATAGAAAATTAGTCACATTAGGTTAGACATTTTAAAAAATAAAGTGAGATGAGCCTCGTTAGAGAACAAATGCACTGGACCCTCAATTAATTACTAAAAAATATTTAGATTTTGGAAGGACCGTTTAGCGAATTTCATGGTCTTTCCCGAAGTTAACAAAGACGATAAAATATTTAGGCACGATTTGTAAATAAAATTACTTTCCTGAATACGGGTACGCATTTATGTGACCCAAATCTTACTCTTGGCGAAACTGAAACGCATTAGCCGTACTGGTTGCGGTGTGACTCGAAATGTGTTTTGGTGACGTCACAATTCTTCTAAAATTGAAAAGCGAAACATAAAAGCACATAATTAAAATAAAGAAATCAGATAAAAACAAAAATTGCAGTTGAGCGACCGTGCTAAAACCGCGGAATTCGAGAGTGCCTAACACCTTCTCCCGGGTTAACAGAATTCCTTATCCAGGTTTCTAGTTTTGCAGACTGTAATACAAAGTCATGAATTTCCTCGGTTCGGGATTAAGCCGGTGAGTTGGGACACCATTATTTTCCCAAGTGGCGACTCTGAAAAATTAAATAAATGGATCCCGTTCCGACTGTCCTTTAAGTGGAAAAACTCCTTCCCTGATTATTGTTATATCCCTTCTCGGGGTGTAGTGGTAAACATCGCCACATTACATATTATGTGAAAAAAGGAGGTGTGACAGCTCTGGCGACTCTGTTGGGGATGAGCAACCTAGAACTTCGGTTCAGGGTTTAAGAATTCGAGCTTAGTTAAAATTGCTGTTTTTGCTTATATCTGATTTCATTATATGTTTTGATTAATGTGCTACATGTTTACCGATTTGATATTACGTGAACTGTGTATATAAACTGTGCCGAAAACCCTTCTCTTCTTACCTCCGGGGATGTGCTTACTGGTTGAGACTCCTCTTTCTGTTAGTGTCAATACCAAAAATAAGAAAAAGAGGCCGGATAAGTTACAAAGCCGGACGATCCCGCGGTTCCCCGGTACGTAGCCCCCTCCTCGATCCGAGTTGTCCGCTCGGGTACACAGTCTAGTATCACCAAAAAATCAGGATATTGAGCTAAATTAAGACGATTATTTGCATCATGTTTTGACTTAGGGGATTCAACACAAGGGTTGGGTCTATCTAGGACAGGTGACCAGATATAGTATGACCTCGTAGAGCATTTCGCATGTTGCATTTATTTGTCCTCGGCCCGCATGCTGACCAACTTTTAAACGTCAAAGGATATAATAAAAGAAAAAGAAAAGGTGTAAATAATTAAAATTTCATTTTTGAAAAAAAAAACGGTTTTGTAGAAAGGACTGTCTTATTACAAATTCACCCTTGAAAGAACAAAAGAGTGTTATTTTTAAATAGTTCGTCAATTGATCGAACTACGCTGGTTTGATTCTCACCGGATGTGAGATACGTAGGCAACCTTTAACATGTCCAACCTCCCCATCTTCTCAAAATAAGTTTTTTTTTTTGTGAAAGAAGAAATAATGACGGAATGCCAGGATGTTTAACTTTGCCTCAACGACCACCTTTTCATCAGTCTTAATATTTTGACCGGTCAACTCCTGAGGGGTGTTGAAAGTTTGCATTTTTGAAAAAAAAAAAAAGCCAGCCCGTTCTGTTTTTAAAAGGGATAGTTTTTTTGTTTGGGTCAAATCAAGATTTTCTTTCGTCTAAAAACTACCTTAATAAATGTGCAGAATGAGCACAAGTCAGAATACAACTGAAGCTATCATAAACAAGGTCCCCTTAAGTTTGCATATGTGGTGGAACGACTTGGGCAAGCAAGGGCAAGACGCAGTTAAGCTGTACCTGGGGGATCTAGTGGGGCTACTAAATATTCCCCCGAGAGGAGACATCATACGAGCACTGATCTCGTTCTGGGATCCGGCACACAATGTGTTCCACCTTTTAGATTTTGAACTCACGCCAACATTGGAAGAGTTGGCCGGATATATCGGAAGACCGAAAGTCCCTATGAGGGAACAGTATCTCATTGCACCAAGGATTGTGACAGTACATAGGTTTTTGGACACCGTGAAAATCCGCAGAACTGTACACAACCCAGATTTATCAGAGGGATTCTGCACTTTAGCATTTCTATATGATAAATATGGTCATTATGGGGGGTTCAACAAACACAAGAGCAAAATCTGCAGTGGAGAAAACCAGTTGAAATGGGGAGAACATAGACATATCGCCTTCATGATAGCTTTTCTAGGCTCACTGGTATTTCCCAGAAAGGACGGGAATATCAACATACAAGTGGCAGGGGTTGTCAGCACTTTGATCAAACAAGACAATAGTACTTTGGCTCCTATGATAATATCAGATATCTCTTGTGCACTCACTATATGCAAATCTGGAGGGGTCTTCTTTGAAGCTTGCAATGTATTGCTCCAAATGTGGATGATCGAGCACTTATGCCATCGCCCGCAGTTTATGAGGTATGGTTTAGCGGAGAAAACCTGTATAGAGGAATTCCCTACAAGGGTCGAGGGATACGATTTGCCAGAGGGGACTAGCGGATGGATACGATTCTTGCGTTTGATTCCAGCCAACAAGATAGAATGGACATTTGGTTGGCTACCCGTGGACGAAGTCATATATGTGTCGGCCACGGAATCATATTTATTACTAATGGGCCTCAACAGCATCCAGCCCTACGCGCCATGTCGACTATTGAGACAGTTAGGACAGTGCCAAATAATCCAAAAAGAAGAAGACCTCGGCCTACAGGTGGTTGAAATTGGGCAGGGAGGACAGTTCCCTGAAACATTGGTCCGGAAAATTTGGAATGAGTGTCAAACCTTAAAGATAGACACTCGGGTGCGAGATCGAGCCAGAGGCAAAGTATCGTCAGAATACCCTGCATGGTATAGCAGAGAACTGGAGCACCAAAGGCCCACAAAAAGGCCCCACCTCAGGGAGTTTGCTGAAGCGTCACAAGAACAATGGGACTGGTTAGCCAAGGAAGAAGCTTACAGAACGAAGATTAGCAAGATAGAGCAACGGATCCAAGATCTCCAATTTGAAAAGGATATGCAAGCTGCCGCCAACGAAGGAGATAAAAAGAAGTTTGCACGAGAAAATGACTTCTTGAAAGCTCAAATTCGGCAAATGAAAATAGATGCTGACATACAGTTGAGGAGTCGTTCAGACGAAAAATTGATTAAAGGTTTAAAAAATCAAGTCGCAGATGTCCAAAAAGAATTGGAAGAGTCGAAGGCCCAGACGATGAGGATCCGCGTTAGCTGGAGAAGGGGGGCACATCAACAGGCACTTCATCTACAACGAGTGGAAAAAGATTATACTGAGATCATCACTAATCTGAGGGAAGTAAATGTTACCCTCAGGGAGCGGGTTTTCAAACAAGCCCGGGATGCCAGGGTAGACCTGTAAGGCCCCGTGAAATTTTTGTGCATAAAACCTAGTAGATGTGGTGTCATGGTCCGAATGATGTGTTAGGAATGCGTAGAATTCTTCGCGGCGAGCTTGCGAGCCGCGGTTCGGACCCTTGGTAGTGATTTAAGTTTCAAAATGTAGAATAAAATTTTTTCCAGAAAAATGTCAATCTGCGGTGCACTTTTGCGACCGCAGAATCAATATGCGGTCCGCATAGTGACCGCAGATCGTTCCAGAGAGTTGCCCAAAATTGTGTCCAATGTGCGGTCGATATGCGATCGCATGTCAATCTGCGGTGCACTTTTGCGACCGCGGAATCGACATGCGGTCCGCATAGTGACCGCAAATCGTTCCAGAGCCCGCGTAATTTTTGAGCCATTCTGCGGCCACTATGCGGACCGCATGTTGATTCTGCGGTCGCATAGTGACCGCATATTTGACCCCGGCCCAGTTTTTGTAATATTTTGACCCGATCTCTTCTTTAATATAACACACCTCTTCTTCATTTTTATCATATCATCTCACCAAAAATTAGAGAGAGAAGAGAGGGTTTTTAGAGAGAGAAGTTCTTCATCTTCAAAGATTGTTCCAACTACTTAATTCCAAGGGATTCTAGGGCAAGGATTCAACTTCCCCAATATTTTCAAGGTAAAAACCCTAACTATTTTCTTTGATTTTCAGTTTTAATTGGGTAAAGAGAGGTTTGCATATAATAGCTTTTGAAAATAGAATTTTTACACTCATGCATGATTATTGAACTTGATTTCTAGTAAAAAGAAGTGGGTAGAAGTAAGAGTCTTCAAGAACAAGGTTGGCAAGAATAGGATATCTTGGGTAAGCATAAAGTAGAAAGTTAACGGAAGAAAAATCATCACCGGTATGTATGGCTAATTTTGATTCTTGTAAAATCGCCCATATGTGTGAAATTGTTTGGCATGTGTTAATTTGAGAGATTTTATGTGATTTTTCGATATCATTGTTGTGTTGGGTATACAATTGATGATTGAACTACATTTGGTATGGTTTGAAATACGAATTGAAAGATGACAAAGGAATTGAAATTGGTACGGAACTGAGGAAAATTGCTGTGATGGCATATTTGGCTTATTGTGGAAGGAATTTGAAACACCTTAATTGTGGTAAATTGTTGAACATGATTATGTGGGCATTTCTGATTTTTGGAATACTTGTAACTTGTTTTTGATATTGGCTTGAGAAGTAATTGAGAACATGAACCAATGTGTAAGTTGCTATTTGAACTTGTTGAAATTGTGTGTAGTACCTTATCTGCTGTTTGAAATTGTTGTGTTTTCAACCGTAAGGCGGGGTCGTGTTGCGCGCCGCAACGTGGTGAAATAAGGTTTGGGTTGGGGTGATAAGGGTGGCCGAGGTAATAAGGGTGGTCAGGGGGCAATAAGGATGGAAAGCGATCGAAATCGCTATTGAAAATTGATACATAAATCAATAATGTGAAATTGTGAAAGGAGACAGCAGGAGAGTTTGCAACCTGTGGGGCACTGATTGCCCCTTTGTTTGACTACTTGTGCTTTATGTGATTGATTGGTAATTGTTAAATTGGTTGATTGTAGGAAGTGCTTTGAGTTGAGAATTATTTGAAATGAGGAAAATGTGGAAACATGGTTGGTTGGCTTAATTAATTGTTGATGTAATTTAATGGCTTGAGTTTACTTGGGACAAAGTTTGTCCATACATACCAATACAATTCAAGTGTACTGACGTCCCTTTTGCCGGGGGCGCTACATTCGTGTCATGATTGTAGGTGGATCAGTAGCAGGCACTTCAACTCGTCGGCAGTAGTATTCTTCTCCTTCCACTGCCCGTCTTGGTGAGCCCCTTTCTTCCTCGGGGCCTTGTGTGGTTCTTGCCACTTCGGTTTGGATTTCATTTTGGTTCTGAAAGGTATAGCCGGAGCCTTGTTACCGGCAAGTATTGTATTTCCCTTTTGTATCCTAGAGGCTCTGTAGACATGTAAACTGTGGGACTCCAATCTTATATATATAAGGTGTTATGTCGGGCGTTGTAAAAGTTGAAATCTTGTTAATGAATCACTCGTATCATTTTATTTGTTTAATGTGAAATCAATTATGATTAGTAATATATTTGGTTAATGAGAAACAGTCATCACAGGGGTAACGCGTGGGAATGAAAGGCACCCAGGTCCGCTTGACTGGGGCAACCCGGTCAGGCGCCGGTCATGTCCCTCGATTTGGGGCGTGACAAACTTGGTATCAGAGCTTAAGGTTTTAAAGTGTCCTAGGATGTCTCGGAGCCGTGTCTAGTAGTGCCCTTCTTATAGGTGTGTTGTCGACCACATCATATAAGTAGGGGGCTACACGAGCATTTAGGAATTTACCTACTTCTTTGTTAATCTATATCGTGCGGTAAAGTGCAATGTGGAGATATCCGTGTCTAATTCGTGCCTTGTTCCCAAATTTTCAGAATATGGCACCTAAGAAGAAGGCTAGACTCGGCCTTAGGGCCAATGCCGGCCCAAGTGCAGCTGTTAATCATGTACCCGATGCCGTGGGAGAGAATGACCCACCGGTCCCGAATTTGCCTGGCCCATCTGTTCAAAACCCAAGTGTCCCTATTCCAGCCGCGGCAGAGGATGCCACCATTCCTCCTGCCGGTGTTCCTGACTCAGATACAGTTCCCGCTTCGGGCTCTGGTATCTCTAATGAAGAACTTAGGGGAGCCATCCATATGTTAACACAGTTAGTAGCCGCCCAGGCCCAGAGATCCCATGATGCCCCTACATCCTCCAGCGGACAGGGAGATTCCTTTGGCTCCAGAGTCCACCAGTTCTTGCGATTGGCCCCTCCAGAATTTTCAGGTACCGATCCAGAGGCTGACCCACAGGAATTCCTTGATGAGATATACAAGACCCTCGGAGTGATGAAGGCTACAGATATAGAGGGGGTAGAGTTGGCCTCTTACAGGCTGAAGGGAGCGGCACGTTCATGGTTTGAAATGTGGGAGGATTCCCGTGAGGAAGGGGGCCCTCCGGCCGGATGGGATGAGTTCGTGGATGCATTTATGGACCACTTCTTACCTGCTGAGGCAATGGCAGCCCGTGCCACTGAGTTCGAGGTTCTCAAACAGGGCAGTATGAGTGTTTGGGAGTATCACATGGAGTTTGTAAGGTTGTCCAAGTACGCTCCTCATTTAGTGTCGACCATGGATGCCCGGGTTCGACGGTTTGTTCAGGGCCTTAGCCCTTTGGTGGTGAATGAGGCCGCCACAGCAGCTTTGCACTCAGACATGAACTATGGGAGGATTGTGGGGTTTGCTCAGGCCACAGAGGCCAGGAAATTGAAGATTCGTGCAGAAAGAGAAAGTAGCAGCAGGGCCCGGTCAATGGGTCGTTCAGGGAGATCACTTCCAGGGAAGGGGTCATCAGGGCCATCCCAGTCATATGCTCGGTCCTCCGCGAGTGCACCGCCATCCGTGCACAGTCATCAGCAGGGCAGTTACTCGAGACCCGGTTCGGACAGCAGGAGGTCTCGTCAGTCTGGTCGTCCTGGGTGAGATCCCAGCAGCAGGGGAGACCTACATGCCCCAAGTGTGGGAGATTTCATACAGAAACTTGCTACCTTGACCTTCCGGTGTGCTTCGGGTGCGGGGTGAGAGGTCACATTCAGCGGGACTGCCGTGCACCCCGTCAGGGTATAGGTAGGGGATCTGCTCAGTCATCCGGTTCTTCAGCTGCTACATCATCGGCGCGTACTCCAGCAGCAGCAGGGCGTGGTGCAGCTAGGGGTGGAGCTCAGGGTAGGGGTGGACCTAGCCGATTCTATGCATTGAGTGGTCGCCAAAATGCCGAGGCTTCTCCAGATGTTGTTACAGGTATCATGTCTGTTCGGACTATTGATTGCTATGCCCTTATTGATCCAGGGTCCTCCTTGTCTTATGTTACTCCATTCATTGCTTCAAGTTTTGGGATAGAACCCGAACGGCTTCATGAGCCGTTCTCTGTGTCGACACCTATTGGTGATTCTATTACAGCCTTACGAGTCTATAGGAATTGTGTTGTTACGGTGGGTGGTCGTGATACCACAGCCGATCTTATTGAGCTTGGGATGGTAGATTTTGATGTAATTATGGGGATGGATTGGCTCTATTCGTGCTTTGCCAAACTTGACTGTCGAACGAGAGTTATGAGGCTCGAGTTCCCTAACGAGCCAATCATTGAATGGAGAGGAAATGGTGTAGTGCCAAGGGGTAGGTTTATTTCCTACCTTAAGGCTTCGAAGATGATTAAGAAGGGGTGTATCTATCACCTGGTTCGGGTAACGGACACCACCTCAGAGGTGCCTACCCTCGAGTCCGTGCCAATTGTGAATGAATTTCCTGAAGTGTTTCCAGATGAGCTTCCGGGCATCCCGCCGGATAGGGAGATTGATTTCGGAATTGATGTATTGCCAGATACTCAGCCAATATCCATTCCACCTTACAGAATGGCGCCAGCAGAGTTAAGGGAGTTAAAGGAGCAGTTGAGGGATTTATTAGAGAAAGGGTTCATACGACCGAGTGTGTCGCCATGGGGTGCTCCGGTTCTCTTTGTCAGAAAGAAGGATGGGTCACTTCGAATGTGTATTGATTATCGGCAGTTCAACAAAGTCACCATCAAGAATAAATATCCTTTGCCTCGAGTGGATGATCTGTTTGACCAATTGCAGGGAGCGAAGTTCTTCTCAAAGATTGATTTACGGTCCGGGTACCACCAGTTGAAAATCAGGGAGCAGGATATTCCTATGACCGCCTTCAGAACTCGTTATGGTCACTTGGTTTTTGGTCATGTCTTTTGGGCTAACCAATGCCCCAGCAGCTTTCATGGACCTTATGAATCGGATTTTCAAGCCATTCCTAGATTCCTTTGTGATTGTATTCATTGACGATATTCTCATCTACTCTCGGAGCAGGGAAGATCATGCCGTTCACCTCAGAGCAGCATTGCAGACCCTTCTTCAACATCAATTGTATGCCAAGTTCTCAAAATGTGAGTTTTGGTTGGAGTCCGTAGCTTTTCTAGGGCATGTTATTTCCAGTGAGGGAATTATGGTGGATCCTCAGAAGATTGCGGCAGTGAAAGATTGGCCTAGACCCACGACCCCGACAGAGATTCGCAGCTTTTTGGGTCTGGCAGGTACTATCGGAGGTTTGTAGAGGGATTCTCAACCCTCGCCTCCCCATTGACTAAATTGACGCAGAAAGCAGTTAAGTTCCAGTGGTCCGAAGCATGTGAGAAAAGTTTCCAAGAATTGAAGTCAAGATTGACCTCGGCACCGGTATTGGCCTTGCCAGAAGGCACAGAGGGATTTGTAGTCTATTGTGATGCCTCCAGAGTCGGTTTGGGATGTGTATTGATGCAGCACGGAAAGGTTATAGCTTATGCTTCCAGACAACTCAAGAACCATGAGAAGAATTATCCGACGCATGATTTGGAACTTGCAGCTGTTGTGTTTGCCTTGAAAATATGGCGACACTATCTTTATGGAGTTCATGTAGATGTGTTTTCAGACCACAAGAGCCTCCAGTATTTGTTCAAGCAGAAAGAGCTGAATCTGAGACAGCGGCGGTGGTTAGAATTACTCAAGGACTATGATATGGACATATTGTACCATCCAGGGAAGGCAAATGTGGTAGCTGACGCTCTTAGTCGGAAATCCATGGGTAGTTTGGCTCATTTGGGTGTAGATCGGAGACACCTGGCTCGAGAGGTTTACCAATTAGCCAGTTTGGGGGTTCGTATCTCGGCGTCAGATGAGGGGGATATCTTGGTGCATAATGGAGCAAGAATCATCATTGGTCGCGGAAATCAAGGAAAAACAGTTCATGGATCCAGCATTGGTTCGGGTGAAGGAAGCAGTCATGAATGACAAGACCTCAGCATTTGTACTCAGCGGCGAAGATGGTGTATTGCGGTGTCAAGATAGGCTATGTGTTCCGGATGTGGACGAGCTTCGGGAAAGAGTGATGGCAGAGGCTCATACTTCCGGGTATTCTGTGCACCCTGGTTCAACGAAAATGTATCACGATCTCAAGGAGATTTATTGGTGGAACGGTATGAAAAGGGATGTGGCAGGCTTTGTAGCTAAATGTCCGAACTGTCAACAAGTGAAGGCCGAGCATCAACGACCCGGTGGATTAACTCAGCTTATAGAAATACCAAGGTGGAAATGGGAGATGATCAATATGGATTTCGTGGTAGGGTTACCTCGCACTCGGCGTAAGTTTGACTCAATATGGGTGATAGTGGATCGACTCACCAAATCAGCTCACTTCCTGCCTGTCAAGTCCACTGATACTGCGGAGCAATATGCAAGATTGTACATCAAAGAGATAGTAAGGCTTCATGGCACTCCACTTTCTATCATCTCAGATCGCGGGGCTCAGTTCACCGCTAACTTTTGGAAGAAGTTTCAGCAAGGTTTGGGAACTCAGGTGAATCTCAGCACAGCTTTCCATCCACAGACCGATGGACAGGCCGAGCGGACCATTCGGACGCTTGAAGATATGTTGCGGGCTTGTGTCTTAGATTTTAAAGGTAATTGGGATGAACACTTGCCACACTGATAGAATTTGCTTATAATAACAGCTATCATGCTAGCATTCAAATGGCCCCCTTTGAGGCATTGTACGGGAGAAGATGTAGATCGCCAATCGGGTGGTTTGAGGTAGGTGAAGCAGAATTGCTAGGGCCAGATATGGTGTACGAAGCTATGGAAAAGGTCAAAGTTATTCAGGAGAGAATGAAAACAGCACAGAGTCGTCAAAAGTCCTATGCGGACGTTCGTCGAAGGGATTTGGAGTTTCAAGTCGATGATTGGGTGTTCTTGAGGGTATCTCCTATGAAGGGAGTCATGCGATTCGGAAAGAAAGGGAAATTGAGTCCTAGGTATGTCGGGCCATATCGGATCGTTCAAAGGATTGGTCAAGTTGCTTATAGGCTAGAGTTGCCTCCCGAGATGTCATCAGTGCACCCGGTATTCCACGTGTCCATGTTGAAGAAAGTGATTGGAGATCCATCCACCATCATGCCAGTTGAAACTATAGAGGTTAATGAAGATTTGTCATATGAAGAAGTTCCAATTGCCATTCTTGATAGGCAAGTCCGTAAGTTGAGAAATAAGGAAGTTGCCTCTGTTAAAGTATTGTGGCGAAGTCAACAAGTTGAGGAGGCCACATGGGAAGCAGAAAAAGAGATGAAAGAAAAGTACCCCCATTTGTTTGATCAAGCCTAGAAGAAATTAGGTGACCCTCCTACTCCTAGTAACTGTCATCTGGCCTAAGTTGTTTCCCTCTTAGTATTAGTAAAGTCTCCTTTATTTGTAATGAGTTAAATGTGTTGTTACCTTGGGTCATTTGAACCGTTCTGGATAAATGAAAGCCTTATAAAGATTTACGTGTTTAATAAACAACTAATAGTTAGTGTAGATTGGTAATGACTTGTTAAGTGTACATGGTGTGTTAAAATGGTTAAATAAGGTAAGAATTCCTTGAAGTGACTAGTTTATGTGCAATCGTAACAATTTGATAGAATATGTGCATTCGTTGAGGTAAGAAAGTGTATACCAGTTGTGAAAAGTGTTGTAGTTGTATATTGTTGTTTGGTAATGTGTTTCGGGGGCCCTCTGACAGGTGGATATGTCCATAATACAAAGGAAACTCTGGCGAAATTTTTCTAAAATATAAGAGTTAGTCAAAATTTTGAGGGTTGCATATCATGTCTTTCAAAACCAACTCATTTATTTCAAAATCCTCATTCGAGGACGAATGATCTTAAGGGGGAGGATGTAAGGCCCCGTGAAATTTTTGTGCATAAAACCTAGTAGATGTGGTGTCATGGTCCGAATGATGTGTTAGGAATGCGTAGAATTCTTCGCGGCGAGCTTGCGAGCCGCGGTTCGGACCCTTGGTAGTGATTTAAGTTTCAAAATGTAGAATAAAATTTTTTCCAGAAAAATGTCAATCTGCGGTGCACTTTTGCGACCGCAGAATCAATATGCGGTCCGCATAGTGACCGCAGATCGTTCCAGAGAGTTGCCCAAAATTGTGTCCAATGTGCGGTCGATATGCGATCGCATGTCAATCTGCGGTGCACTTTTGCGACCGCGGAATCGACATGCGGTCCGCATAGTGACCGCAAATCGTTCCAGAGCCTGCGTAATTTTTGAGCCATTCTGCGGCCACTATGCGGACCGCATGTTGATTCTGCGGTCGCATAGTGACCGCATATTTGACCCCGGCCCAGTTTTTGTAACATTTTGACCCGATCTCTTCTTTAATATAACACACCTCTTCTTCATTTTTATCATATCATCTCACCAAAAATTAGAGAGAGAAGAGAGGGTTTTTAGAGAGAGAAGTTCTTCATCTTCAAAGATTGTTCCAACTACTTAATTCCAAGGGATTCTAGGGCAAGGATTCAACTTCCCCAATATTTTCAAGGTAAAAACCCTAACTATTTTCTTTGATTTTCAGTTTTAATTGGGTAAAGAGAGGTTTGCATATAATAGCTTTTGAAAATAGAATTTTTACACTCATGCATGATTATTGAACTTGATTTCTAGTAAAAAGAAGTGGGTAGAAGTAAGAGTCTTCAAGAACAAGGTTGGCAAGAATAGGATATCTTGGGTAAGCATAAAGTAGAAAGTTAACGGAAGAAAAATCATCACCAGGTATGTATGGCTAATTTTGATTCTTGTAAAATCGCCCATATGTGTGAAATTGTTTGGCATGTGTTAATTTGAGAGATTTTATGTGATTTTTCGATATCATTGTTGTGTTGGGTATACAATTGATGATTGAACTACATTTGGTATGGTTTGAAATACGAATTGAAAGATGACAAAGGAATTGAAATTGGTACAGAACTGAGGAAAATTGCTGTGATGGCATATTTGGCTTATTGTGGAAGGAATTTGAAACACCTTAATTGTGGTAAATTGTTGAACATGATTATGTGGGCATTTCTGATTTTTGGAATACTTGTAACTTGTTTTTGATATTGGCTTGAGAAGTAATTGAGAACATGAACCAATGTGTAAGTTGCTATTTGAACTTGTTGAAATTGTGTGTAGTACCTTATCTGCTGTTTGAAATTGTTGTGTTTTCAACTGTAAGGCGGGGTCGTGTTGCGCGCCGCAACGTGGTGAAATAAGGTTTGGGTTGGGGTGATAAGGGTGGCCGAGGTAATAAGGGTGGTCAGGGGTAATAAGGATGGAAAGCGATCGAAATCGCTATTGAAAATTGATACATAAATCAATAATGTGAAATTGTGAAAGGAGACAGCAGGAGAGTTTGCAACCTGTGGGGCACTGATTGCCCCTTTGTTTGACTACTTGTGCTTTATGTGATTGATTGGTAATTGTTAAATTGGTTGATTGTAGGAAGTGCTTTGAGTTGAGAATTATTTGAAATGAGGAAAATGTGGAAACATGGTTGGTTGGCATAATTAATTGTTGATGTAATTTAATGGCTTGAGTTTACTTGGGACAAAGTTTGTCCATACATACCAGTACAATTTAAGTGTACTGACGTCCCTTTTGCCGGGGCGCTACATTCGTGTCATGATTGTAGGTGGATCGGTAGCAGGCACTTCAGCTCGTCGGCAGTAGTATTCTTCTCCTTCCACTGCCCGTCTTGGTGAGCCCCTTTCTTCCTCGGGGCCTTGTGTGGTTCTTGCCACTTCGGTTTGGATTTCATTTTGGTTCTGAAAGGTATAGCCGGAGCCTTGTTACCGGCAAGTATTGTATTTCCCTTTTGTATCCTAGAGGCTCTGTAGACATGTAAACTGTGGGACTCCAATCTTATATATATAAGGTGTTATGTCGGGCGTTGTAAAAGTTGAAATCTTGTTAATGAATCACTCGTATCATTTTATTTGTTTAATGTGAAATCAATTATGATTAGTAATATATTTGGTTAATGAGAAACAGTCAACACAGGGGTAACGCGTGGGAATGAAAGGCACCCAGGTCCGCTTGACTGGGGCAACCCGGTCAGGCGCCGGTCATGTCCCTCGATTTGGGGCGTGACAAGACCTCAACCGTTGTTACAATTTGATGGCACGACTACAAGAACAAGTGGACAGACTCTTAGACCGAGTCACCAACAATGTTCATATATTAGGAGCGGAGAACCAGCGGATAGAACAGCTACTCAGAGAAAGGGACAGGATCAAGGACAGAATTGAAGAAATCGGGCATTATGTCACCATGAAGTGCTTAGCTTGTGAACTAATGCCCTGCACCACCCTTTTTGCTTCAGTTATGGACTATGTTCATTAGATCATGAGAGAGCTAAGGGGACTACACAGGGAACTCACACCAAGGCCCGCGGCAAGGCCGAACGATGCCTCGCGGGCCCCCAGGAATTTAAGAGCATTAGACTGTTGATTAAAAGATGTATTTTTGAAATTTTGGAAAAACCTGGTTGGCATTTTTATTCTTCTTGAGTCAAGCATTTCTCTTATTTTGTTGATTATTGTAAGACATGTTTTGTAACCGTAAGGGTTTTTGATATAAGAGTTCCATAATTTTGCCACAATCTTGTTATCAGAACTACGCTCGGTCTAATTCACGCAGGGACGTGATACGTAGGCAATCCACATAAGATTCGACCACCACTTAAAAAGAAAAGAAAAGAATAGGGAGGTTAATAACAATGAGGTTTTCAAGGATAATTGAAAAAAAGAAGAAGAAGCTGGAATGACGCATGTGATGAATACATATAGAAATGGTTAATTGATTAGGTGCATTGCATCCAACGTGCTATAACATATCTGTTAAACTCTGTAAGCTAACAAGTTTGTTGCAATTTTCAGAAAAGTTTAGCAGTTGACTTGACAGAATATACTGGCCAATCACCATTAACGTACTAGATCAAAAGGTCTAATTCCAGCAAGCATGTCTAGTTCCGACAAAAGTCTCGATGGAGAGAAAACAGAGATACAGATCATGAAAGATGAGGTGGACCGGTTGAGACAGCAAATAACAGAGATGCACCTAGCCTGGGCTAGGGGACAGTCATCACCAAACCTTCCTACTCTTACACCAGCACCAGAGCGTCCGCCTATTGACCCCTCGGCAAGTGCCCCGATCTATCCATATTATCAAGGGGAAAACCCTTATACATCCCAGGTTCCACCAGCTAGACAAAATACTCCTCCTCCGGTTACCCCTATTTTTGTGGCACCTCCACCTGCTACTTTACAAAAGTCGTCCAGTGAGCCGCTTTTTCAAATCCATGACAATCATTGTTATTCTCCTGAGCCTACCTTTAAGGCTCTTGAACCGCATTCACACACCCCTCACTGGGATAACCCGGCAGAACCGGAAAAGCACTTCAAAAATTTGGAGCATGAGGAAGTTATTCGGAAAGTTAAAAGCCTGGAGCAATCCTTCAGGAATATGCACGGTTTAGGCAACCAAGTCAGTGTTGCTTACAAAGATCTGTGCCCATTTCCAGATGTCCAGTTGCCCGCTGGGTTCAAAATGGCCAAGTTTGATCTATACGAGGGGCATGGTGACCTAGTAGCCCATCTCCGAGGTTTCTGCAGCAAAATGCGAGGAGCTAGAGGGCGAGATGAAATTCTGATAGCTTACTTCGGTCAGAGCTTGGGAGGGTCTGCACTAGAGTGGTACACCAGGCAGGATCCCAACAGGTGGTTTACATGGGATGACCTGGCCCAAGCATTCATCAGCCATTTTCAGTAATATCTTGAAATAATCCCCGATCGCTTATCATTGATAAAATTAGAGAAGAAACCCGCATAAAGTTCTAGAGAATTTGGGTTCCGCTTGAGGGAACAGACAGCAAGGGTAGATCCACCGATGAGAGAAAACGAAATGGTAGATTACTTCTTGCAGACAGTTGATCCAACATACTTCGGGCATTTGGTAACGTCCATAGGAAAGTCATTTACCAAAGTAATAAAGATGGGATCCATGATTGAGGAAGGTTTAAAAGCTAACAAAATCATGAGCTATTCTACTGTAAAGGCAACCACTCAAGCCATTCAAAGTGGCACTGGAGGAGTGCTTGGGAAGAATAGGAAAGAAGAAGTTGCAGCGGTTGATTCGGGAGCCTGGTTCCGAGCCAGAGGCCTCGCACCCCAGTACAATCCACCACAAACCCACCAACAAAATTACTCTCACAATACATATAGCCATCCGCAACACTACTACCCAACACCAGATGCTCACTTTACCATCCATCATGCCCAATCATATGCTCCACCTCTCGTCCAGGCACCATGGCGTGCGCCAACTCCACAGAATAATTACCCACCCCCAAGAGCCTATAGAAACCCCACGGGTACGGGTTTTCTTCCGAATCAAGCCTTCAAGAACGACAGAGCACCAATGACGAAGACTTTTACTCCCTTGGGAGAATCTTACACCAGTTTGTTCCACCGATTGAAGCAAGTAGGATTGCTGAATCCAGTCAAGGCTAAGCTGCCAAACCCTCCTCCGAGAAATCTGGACCGCTCTGTAAATTGTGCGTATTGCTCAGGATGCCCGGGGCACGACACAGAAAAATGTTGGAAACTAAAAACGGCTATCCAGGAACTTGTCGACACTCGTTGAATTGAGGTCCAAACTCCAGCGGAACCCAACATTAACCAGAATCCACTCCCAACCCATCATGAGACCAACATGATCGAGTTGGTATGGGTAGAAGAGGGGCATAAGAAAACCTCTCAGACTGTGGTGATGATCAGATCGAGTGGGGTTGGAATGAAAAAGGGGCCAAGCCCTGACGAGTCACTCATCCGTGAGAAGGAAGCACCAGATGGGTCGGAAGCAGAAAAGGGGAGTGCAAACAAAGTGTCTGTGAGGCCAGAGGGAGTAAAAATAGTCGTACCAGGGGCAGCAACCAAACCTATCATAATTGTAGCGGGTGTTTGAATAGATACTTTCATCATCAAGCCAGCAATACAGTTACCGATAGTTGACAGTAAAGCCATTCCATGGAACTATGACCGGGTCACGGTGACTTACAAAGGAAAAGAAGTCAGGGAGGAAGTCTGCGAAGTGCAAGGTTTGACTCGTTCAGGGAGATGTTTTGTGCCCGCTGAATTGAGAAAGACTAATCCGGCAACACTAAAAAAGTCGGTAACCGACGAACACTACTGGAAAATTAACCTATGGCTACGCCAGACAAACCGTTCCAATAGGTAAGTGAACCATTTCCATAGATGTACTGCTACGGTTAAGCACCCGTTCCATTAGCTGTCGTGGCTATAGAGTTTATGGAACGATTTTTGGAACGGTTCCAAGAACCGTTGCTATAGGATAGTCTATCGTTACGGTTTTCCCATTTCCTGTTGGAACGATTATTCTTAACAAATGCAACATTTAATAACCGTAACCATAGCGTTATTGCAACGGTCATAAACCGTTACTATATCTACTAAACCGTTACAGGTATAAGAGCAATGGCAACGATTTCTTTAAGATATTGTAACAGTTGAAATACCTGCTGCAACTTATTTCAACATCAAAAGTTTTAAAATGTTTTGATAATAAACATTCCTAGAAATCGTCACATGCATCTACAACAATCAATAATTCAAAATTCAAGTAAGGTGAGATCTAGATCTTCATCACTGCCTCCGTCTTCCATCTCTTCGTCTACTCCACCTACAAAAGAGTATAAAGTGAGATTTACATTTGATCTTGAATGGTCTAGTTCTAAGGCTGTATTTAAAAAGAATTCATCCATCATAATCTTTACGATAACTAGCATTCGAAAAGAGACCAATTTTAAGTCTTCTGATCTTAGAAGTGCCACGAGAAAGCAAGGTCCGATTCACAAAGTCCACATAATTCTGGTAGGGATAGAAATCATCATCACTAAAATCAAGATTTGAGACAATTGACCATAGGTGTCGCCATCATTTGGAGAGAATGGCTATTCTGACAACATCTCTCATGTTCACGAATGAGAGGATGCGAACCAGTATCAGTTCAGGCAGCTGACTAAGTCGATCCATAGGGGGGAGGAATCAACTTTGAGGACAAGCTAGCTGGTATAATAAACAGAATTGAGCTAAGACAAGCTACTGGTATTACTGCTTTTGGTTGTTTCATTCTTCTCACATTCCATTCGCCAAAGGTAAACAAACGTTCAGCTAGTAAGTTTATTTATGATTCTCCATAATGCACTATCGTTCTGAATGGTTGATTTAATTACTAAAATTCAGAGATGGTTCAGAAGTAAAGAGTGAATTTCAGCCGAGAGACCAAGGGTTCACGTTCCCTATATATAGGCTATAAATCCGCTCCCTACAGACTGGTTCTGTATTGTTTCTTAATATTTCACACAAACTCTCAGCGAGATTGTCTTAGCTTACATGATTCTTCTTCGATATAAATAATCCTTCGCTATGTTTAACTCTTTCTCTTTCAGCTCAAAATTACTAATATAAATAATCCTTCGCTATGTTTAACTCTTTCTCTTTCAGCTCAAAATTACTATATTTCCTATAATTTTCAACTGAGGGAGGCTCTCCAGACTAAAGAGGTCTAATCATTCCAGATAGCTGAAACTGAAATATGTGTTATGTATAGGTTTCTGTCAGTACAAAACTGTTCCGAAGTTGTACCACTAAGAAGCCGATTCATCACGTCCAGCATTTTGATTGGGAAGATCACTCAAACATCTTATATCTGTGACTAAACTCATCTTAATGATCTAACTGAAAAGCTAAGCGAAAGATTATGATAGAAGTTTTGACTAAGGCAAGAAAGAATATGCCTTTGTCGTTGCTAAGAACTCTAAATCAAGATGGATTTTCGCGCTTAATCATTTAGCGAAATTCGACTCAGTAAAAAGTTGGATTCATCAAACAACATAAATCATTACACAGTAATGTGCATAGTGAAGTTTAAAGTTGATGGAGCTTAGGCTACTGATGGAGCTTAGGCTACTACTACCAGCACAAAACTGTTGACTTCTTACAGTCTAAGCATATAAGCTTTGGACATATGTTATATTGTATTATCTAGCAAAAGCTGACCTGAAACTGCACCACATTGTTATCCCCGAGAACAACAAGAGTTGCTCCAGAAGTGAACAGAGTTATGCTATCATGTCATCAAATATATCTACAAAATTATCAAACAGCGCAGAGCCAGGACTTTTCCGTCCTGTACACATCTGATTTTTCTAGCTACTTCCAACCTTTTAGACTAAACGAGTTGCAGTTGACTTCTATCAAGATAATGGCCAAGTGCCTTAGAACAACAACATCACACACAATGTATCTATTTCAATACATTAAAATGATTCATTAATTTATGAAATCTCATGGGAGGAAAATTTGTTCTAACAACAACCATACCTGAATATTTGTAGTTTTTTTTTCTCTTTTATACTTTACAATTTCGACAAATCTAGAGGTAATAGTAGCAACTCAAGAAAACAAGCAGATGTAATTGAAAATGCTGAAATTTCAAAATATTTATGGGTAGAATTGGTACAATATATTACATATGGAAAAGGTCCAAATATGGCATTGTACTATAATATAGTTGGTCCATATATTCTTTGCAAATGTGTATCGTTGCTGGCTTGTATATATCAGTTTGGTTGGCAGAGACGGTCACCTATAAATTAGGGATAAGTGTGAGATTTGGAGAATTTTATAGTTTTAAAGAACACCTACTTTGCCTTAAAAGACATATATTTAGTATTAGAATAAAATGGACCTGAATAGAATGGAATGCATACATAAGCATATGAGAGCAATGTTTTTCAAATACAAATACTAGGACGTAAAACAGAATAAAGTAGTAGTTTGAAACATCAAATTCACGGGGCCTTTGAAGTTGAATCTTCGCAAATGCATTTGAAATTAAATATCAAGTGTACATATAATAAGCACATTCAAACGAGGAAAGAACACATAAGTTGCCCAGAAATTGTAACTCCCGTGTGAATGTACACTGTATCGCTCTCAAAATGACTTCAAATATGCGTTTGTCATTACCATTGTAAAAGAAACAAATAAGCACTCCCAAAGGTGAACAGGAATAAGAACGTACCTAAATTACACAAGGATGAGATTTGTAAAATAAAGAAGCTGAATAAAAGATCGAGACAAAGGATGAGAGCTCGGCCAGCAACCAAAGAACAGCTTCAACCAAACGAACCCAAAATCAATATTCAGCTAACATTCATCTACCACTATCTAAATCAATTACAGGGCTTCTATTTGCACCTAATATGTTACTCAAGTGAAAGGCATACCTGGAAATCAAACAAAAGCAAATGAGTGAGGACTTCAAACAGTAACAGCAGCAGAACACATCAATAACAACAGTATTCTTCTGAAAGTTTTAAGCTATTTCCAACAATGAACCTAGAGAGAAAATTTCAGTATATCAAGTTCAGATGATGTAGAAAAACTACTGTATTTTTTAGAATATTCAAGATACTAAAAACAAATGAAAAGCTATAGAAAGAGAAGTGTGTGTGTGTGTGGGGTGGGGGGGGGGGTTATACTATTAAGAGTTTAGAGTGAATATGAGATTGTGAACTTTAAGCGAGAGTGATCATGTTACTAGCTTAAGTTGGGATTAACCTGTCTGTCTGCACAAGTACCCTTGTTAACACTCTTTAGAGATTCTGAATGAGGCTATTAATTCATACATCTAATAAGAGGAGAAGATTTAATCTATATGTGTGAACCTCTAATGAACTTAGACATAGTCTGATAAACTACAAAATGCTGCAACTAAACTAGGAACTCATGTAAAATTTAAACTAATCAGTAGATATATGTATCCCTTAAATCACATGATTTAGTGTTACACTTCTAAACTAGTCTACTGGTGTTCGCCTCTTTTGTCTGATATGTGGTTGGATCCTCTGACTATTATTATACATATAAGTAAGTGTTGACAGTGTACTACACACATGTGTTTGGACTGTGATCTCAATAATGTAATCTGGTCTCTCACACTCATAATGGTTCTCTGTATAGTTTCCGTAAGAGGTGTGCATACTTGAATATGTGTGTTATTGCTATTGTTACATTATCTTACAAATTCCCAAAGATTAAGTTTCTGATCACTAATCTTGAAATAGAGGAATTACTCTTGTTTCATACATGCCAATCCTACGTACTCTTGGGCTAAGTTTTCGGCAAAATTAGAGTGAGAGATCCTTGTGTCACATGAGTATTATTCTGTAGTTTTGTAACAACAAATATACCAATTAATCGCCACTAATACCATGGCTAAATTAAAACAAGATTTATCAGATTTATCGCTACTACTACTATCGGTTGCAAACAAAATAAAATATCAGATGATATCTTCAGAAGTGCAGTTGTCAAGCAAAACGAACGAGATTGCAGGACATTCATTTTGTGACATGTTTACTGCTCAAGCTCGCATATAGTTTTGGCAGTACATGTCCAAGATTTTTTTAAGACGAAAGCATGCATGATTCAACATGGACTATAGAGAAATATAGTGGCAGCAGGGGCATTGCAGCAAAATAAAGTGAGGTTGAATCCAGTGGACAGTGCATCAGTGGTCACTTACTATTAGTCATCACCCCTGACCCCTGGGTCGTCGATGAGTTAAGAAATATCGATATGATACATTATTTGGACATGTTCAACCAACTAATGGATGCATAATGTCCCTAGCTAGGAATGCCAGCAGCACAGAAAAGTATGCTTGTGTAAAACATATTCGAAATTTCATTCAATGGGACACTTCTTAGTTGGTCGGTTTCCTAACAAGTAGGAAAGAGACCAAACGTGAACAAATGTATAAAGATGATGGAGAGTGAAGTTTCATTCATTAGCAACCAAGACAGTATATTCAACTAGTGAACACAGTTTTTACTAAGTGTAGAGAAAACATTCATCACAATAGCTACAACCAATTGGTTGAGGGAACCGTAAATGAATCAAAATACAAAAAAGAATGATAGTTCAATAACCTATAAAATACTTCTTTACTGCCTTTAGGATATTCTTCAACGTAATATATTCATTGTCATCGAGAAAGGTAAAATACAAGAATAGCAATACTACTTGCAGAAATCTTGTTGAATGTTTAGGTTAGCTCAGGAAACCAGATAAAAGGAAGGCACATAAGCACTTAACTAGAGAAAATGTGGTTTACTGTCATAAAAGGATGTGATAGCTCAATTTCAAGCATAAAAACTATCATTAAAACAAAGTATATTAAACTGACTCGGGAGCTTGAACTTTTTGCTGTTTATACTTAGAATGAAGTTCTGGACACCTTGAAATTGCATGGAAATTTACTCCAATAATGTTTTAGTCTAGAACAAAATAAAGATCTAATCTCTTGCGAGCTTAACTAAATAGTGCACTAACATTAGTAATAGAATAGTAGTAATCGCAAGTTTATTTACAGTTGAAGGAGGAGAAGCAAAGAACCCCGCAAATTATTTCGGTATTGTCCCTTCTTTCATTATTATATATGCCTTGAAAGCATTCATCATTGTCTGTTGGAATTCACTATTTCTTTATAGTTCTCTTAGCTTTGGTTGTGAGCATTCAACAATTTATTGTAGTTCTCTTGGATTTGGTTGTGAGCGGTAAATAATTTAATGTAGTTCTCTTGGAAATAATTCAAACATGAAACATCACTACTTGAAGCATTCATACCACAAAAATTAGGTCTTGCATGTATAAAACTTTGTTGGGGACAGCACCTTACCCTTCCAGAGTGCTCTTTTCCTAGCACTTTACCAACATCATCATTCGTCGAAACTTCAGACTCATCCACCGTGCTTTGGCTCAAAGCATGCTCAAATTTTTCCTACATATTGTTAGTCACAACATTAATAAGTAAGTAAATGCACACTAAGACAAGCAAAAAAGAGATCTCTGTTTCAAGTTCCTAAATATCATATCAAGTTCCTAAAAGCTGGTTTGAATGCAGGTGTAGAGATGAAATTCCATCGGGCAATTTGATCAAAGCAACATCAAATTTTAATTGGTTGCTTGATATCTTTGCCCTTTGCAAGCATGACATTCTTGCAAAGAAATTTGATATCCCATTGATAAAGAAATTATCCGATAGGTCTAAGTTGTTGAGGGAATTAGGCCTCGTGAAATTTGGAACCGTCACACGAAGCTTACAACCTGCTAAGTTAACATCAGAAAGTTCTCTATTTCTAATCCAATCAGGTACTGTTCTTAGATTGAAATTGTTGTAAGACAAGTCTATTGACAGAAGAGAAGGGGGGACATTGGAAAAGGCAATAGGAAAAAGGATCTAAGAGGGAATTTCTAGATAAACTAAGGTTCCAAAGATTTGTTAATCCTGCAATAGACTCAGGAATTTGGCCTGTCAACATGTTAAAACTCAATGACAAAGAATATCATGGCTAAATTAAAACAAACAGTACATGATACTCATTAATCCTAAACAACAACTTAATAAGAGTTCAAAACATACTGAATCAGCCCAACTCACACCATCTCAAATCCAAGTTCATAACCAGTATCCAAGGTACTGATATCAGTTTCTAATTAAATATTCATAGAATATGTCCTTTGGAGTCCCTTTATAGAAATCTAAACATTAAGATTCATGTAAATCACTAATAATTTGAAGCACATCATTCGGTTAGAGCTTATAATTGTAATTGAAAATGATTTTTTCAGAAGTGTAGAAAACCAACATGTATATTGAAAACTAATGCTCTTGTATTTCCATCTTCAAACAAACACTTGGTTTTTTCATTTCATATGTGAACAATACCTGATAATGTAAAGAAAAAGCAATGAAGTCGGTGTCCAGCAGTAGAAATAACCATCAGTAGCAAGTTAAAATCCAATGGAATAGTGTGCCAAATCAACTCAAGACCATGAAATACAACCAAGAATACCAAGTATCCAATTTTGGATTCACCGTTTAAACCAACAAACTCAGAAATTCCAACTGTGTGAATGAAGCTCAAACCATTTCAAGGTCCGAAAAATTAAGGAATAATTCACGGAAAGAAAATTTTCAGATTTAGCCAATTGAAACTTAAATCACCAGTGCTCAAACTTCAGCTATTTTTTGATCTTTGATTTTTTATTAGCCCTTCAAGTCTCTCTCAACACAACAGAGCTCACACCCAACAGGCCACCACTGTTCTACAGAATGAACAGCAGAACAAAGATGCTTACCACTCGATTTACAAATGAGTTCACCTGAGAAGGAGATTACGAACAGGAGAAGGAGATTGCTGATGAGGTCTCTTTGAAGAAAAATGGATTACCGCAGAACAGAATCTACACAAGAACAGAAGCCCTAAAAATGCTGAGCTTGGTCTCTCCAAACAAATAGCGAAACCAGGCGCACAATGACTCAAATCTCAAACCCAATCGATATATTTTGGAATTTTGACGCATTATTTTCGCTGATTTGGTCTGATTTTAGAGCTATATTTTGGGAGTGTTGTATTGGAGTATACTGTGAGGAAGGACCGATGTTTTTAGGGGTTTAGTGTATTTCATATTTTGTGAGGTCTAAAACTAAAAAGAAAAAGAAAATAAGATGGCGGGCGGGTATAAAAAATTGGGTGAAAAAAAAGAGGGAATTAATAACCGTAACAATAGAGATACCCGTTCCCATTGATGGATTTATTGTTATGGTTATAAAAAGTTTTGCCATATATGCTTCTATAGGGACGGTTTGTGGACTGTGGCAACGGTTCAATTAGTAATTGTTCCGGTAGTTCTAATAATTATTAGTAACGGTTATAACCGTAACCATAGACCACCTATAGCAACGGTTCCAGAACCGTAGCAATAAAAAGTGTTGCCATAGCTCAAATTTCTAGTAGTGGAAGAAGCAGAGGAGTTCCTAAAAAAGATGAAGCTGCATGATTATTCTATCTTAGAACAACTGAAGAAAAGCCCTACTCAAATCTCACTGCTGTCCTTATTGATACATTCTGAAGAGCATCGACAAGCCTTGATGAAAGTTCTGAATGAGGCCCATGTACTCGATAAAATCTCTGTTAGTCACTTGGAAAAGATCACCAATAGGATCTTCGAAGCAAATCGGGTGACCTTCACCGATGATGAGTTGCCTGAGGAAGGCACCGAGCTCAACAAGGCTTTATATCTCACGGTAAAGTGTGAAGACTCTGTGGTTACCAGGGTTCTAGTCGACAATAGGTCCAGTGCGAACATTTGTCCCCTCTCTACGTTAAACAAGTTGAAAGTGGATATCAGCAGGGTGCGCAAGAATCGCATTTGTTTCCGGGGGTTCGACGGAGGAGGCAAGGAATCGGTCGGGGATATAGTGTTGGTACTGCCAATCGGACCTGTGGAATTCACCATGGAATTTCAAGTGTTGGACATGGTGGTCTCATATAACCTTTTGATAGGACGACCGTTGATCCATGCTGCAAAAGCGGTTCCGTCTAGTCTACACCAGCTTGTCAAGTTTGAGTGGGATCGACAAGAGATTGTGGTCCATGGAGAAAATGATCTACAGACCAGCACCATCATTCCCTTTGTTGAGGTAGAAGAGGACGTCGGGCCACGAGTATATCAGATTTGTGATACGGTGTCCATTAACAGAGCTCCAGATGGGGAATACATTCCTGACGACAAAGTGATCTCTGCAGACATCAGTGTGGCTTATGAAATGTTGGGAAATGGTTTCGTGCCTGGCAAAGGTTTGGGTGCATCTCTGCAAGGTATTGTACAGCCGGTCTCCGTGCCTGAAAATGTAGGGACATTCGGTTTGGGATTTGAACCGACACCAGAGGACATTGTGCAAGCTAAGAGACTCAAACGGAAGACATGAGTACTACCAAAGCCCGTTCCGCGCCTCTCCCAATCCTTTGTCAAGTTCGGAACTGAAAGACATCTGACAACAAGGCATTCCGATATTTTGGTCAATCTAAATGAAGAATTCCTGAGAAAGTTCAAGGATCTATTCTCAGATGTGTGCATGTTAGAAGATGGTGATCTTAATGATGTGGCGTGCTTAAAGAACAATCGACCCAGTCTAGAAAGTCAATCTGGTTCAGAAATAATAATAAGAAATGATGAGTGTGAATCAGAATACGACGAGGATGAAGCCTTAGAAGAAATCGGCAAGGAACTGAGTCAATTTGAGGAAAAGCCCAAACCCAATTTAAATGATACAGAGGCTGTTAATCTTAGGGATACAGATGATGTTAAAGAAACCAAAATAAGTGTCCATCTCAAACCCAACCTGAGAGAATAATTAATCAAGACACTCATGGAATTCAAAGATGTCTTCGCAAGGTCGTCCGACGATATGCCAGGACTCAGCACCGATCTAGTTGTTCACAAATTACCGACGGACCCGGTATGCCCTCCCGTCAAGCAAAAACTGCGGATGTTTAAGACAAAGATGAGTGTAAAGATCAAGGAGGAAGTGACCAAGCAACTACAGCGAAAGTCATTCGTGTCACTCGATACCCCGATTGGTTGGCTAACGTAGTACCGGTGCCAAAGAAAGACGGGAAGATCAGAGTATGTGTTGACTACCGCAATCTCAACAAGGCAAGCCCTAAGGATAATTTTCCGCTTCCCAATATCCATATCTTCATTGATAATTGTGCTCGGCGTGAGATCGGATCCTTTATGGACTGCTATGCGAAATATCATCAAATTTTAATGGATGAAGAAGACGCGGAAAAGACGGCTTTTATCACACCATGGGGAACTTATTGCTACCGGGTAATGTCGTTCGGCCTGAAGAACGTAGGGGCAACATACATGAGGGCGATGACTACGGTGTTCCATAACATGATACACAAATAAATTGAAGTGTACGTGGATGATGTGATCATAAAATCTAGACGTCAAGAAGACCACATAGCCGACCTTAGAAAGTTTTTCCAAAGACTTCGAAGATATGATATCAAGCTCAATTCGGCCAAATGTGCGTTCGGGGTTCCGTCAGGGAAGTTGTTAGGATTCTTCGTTAGCCGACGGGGCATTGAATTGGACCCATCAAAAATCAAGTCAATCCAAGAGTTACCCTCGCCAAGGAACAAAACAGAGGTAATGAGCTTGTTTGGGAAGATTAAATTACATCAGTAGGTTTATTGCTCAGCTTACAGTAACCTGTGAACCCATATTCCGTCTGTTGAAGAAAGACGCTATGATAGAATGGACGACAGAATGTCAGGAAGCGTTTGACCAAATCAAAGGATATTTGTCAAACCCACCCATTCTAGTTCCGCCTGAACCTGGTAGACCCCTGATTTTTTATCTAACGGTTTTGGAGAATTCGTTCGGCTGCGTACTACTGGGGCAACATGATCTTACTGGCAGAAAGGAACGGGCCATTTACTACCTCAGTAAAAAATTCACGGTCTACGAGGTTAAATACACTCATTTGGAGAAGACATGTTGTGCCTTAACTTGGGTAGCCCAAAAGCTGAAACATTATTTGTCTTCTTACACTACTTACCTAATTTCACGTTTGGATCCATTGAATTATATTTTCCAGAAGCCTATGCCTACAGGGAGGTTAGCGAAGTGGCAAATATTACTTACAGAATTCGACATCATATATGTGACAAGGACGGCTATGAAAGCTCAAGCCCTAGCCAATCACTTAGATGAGAATTCTGTCGATGACGGATACGAACCTTTGAGGACGTATTTTCCAGACGAAGAAGTGTTGCAAATTGATGGGTTAGAATTAACCGAGGATCCATGGTGGAAGCTTTTCTTCGACGGAGCGGCAAACACAAAAGGAGTCGGAGTAGGGGCTGTGCTTATATCTGAAACAGGACATCATTATCCAGTTACTGCTCAACTGCATTTTCATTGTACCAACAATATGGATGAGTACGAGGCATGCATCTTAGGGTTGCGATTAGTGGTGGACATGGATGTACAGGACGTCTTGGTCTTGGGGGACTCAGACCTTCTGGTACATCAAATTCAGGGAGAATGGGAAACCAGAGATTTGAAGCTTATCCCGTATCGTCAATGTTTGCACGATCTGACTAAGCGTTTCCGGTCAGTAGAATTTAGGCATATCCTAAGGATGCATAATGAGGTTGCCGATGCTTTGGCTACTTTGGCATCGATGTTACATCACCCGGACAAGATTCATGTTGATCCGTTACATATTCAGATCAAGAATCAACATGCTTATTGCAATATGATAGAAGACGAAATGGATGGTGAGCCATGGTTTCATGATGTCAAAGAATACCTCAGGTTAGGAATATACCCAGAGCAGGCAACTGGAGATCAGAAGAGAGCTATTCGACGATTGGTAAATGGATTTTTCCTTAGTGGAGGGGTGCTGTACAAAAGAACCCCAGATTTGGGATTGTTGAGATGTATAGATGCAAGTCAAGCCACAATAGTGATGACAGAGATACACACCGGAGTTTGTGGGCCACATATGAGCGGATATGTTTTGGCAAAGAAGATTCTTCGAGCAGGATATTATTGGCTCACTATGGAGCATGATTGCATAAGTTTCGTGCGAAGATGCCATCAATGTCAGATACACGGAGATCTGGTTAATTCTCCGCCGACTGAATTGCATACAATGTCAGCACCGTGGCCGTTTGTTGTGTGGGGTATGAATGTTATCGGACCTATAGAACCTGCGGCTTCCAATGGTCATAGGTTCATTCCGGTAACGATCGATTATTTTACCAAGTGGGTGGAGGCTAAAACCTTCAAATCA
Source organism: Nicotiana noctiflora (assembly GCA_032618575.1). Taxonomy (NCBI): domain Eukaryota; kingdom Viridiplantae; phylum Streptophyta; class Magnoliopsida; order Solanales; family Solanaceae; genus Nicotiana; species Nicotiana noctiflora. Next base: position 74,179 of record JASVEL010009407.1, read on the forward strand.
GTGACCAAGAAGGCGGCGGTGGACTTCGTACATTCCCACATCATCTGTAGATTTGGAATTCCCAAAGATAATCATCACGGATAACGGTGCCAATCTTAATAGGGGATTGATGAAGGAGGTATGTCAACAGTTCAAGATTACACACCGAAATTCCACACCATACCGTCCCAAAGCAAATGGTGTGGTTGAGGCGACAAACAAGAATATAAAGAAGATATTGAGGAAGATGGTAGAAGGGTCTAGGCAATGGCATGAAAAGTTACCATTTGCACTATTGGGTTATCACACTATCGTCCGAACTTCGGTAGGTGCAACTCCTTACCTGTTGGTGAGCGGAACTGAAGCAGTAATACCAGCAGAAGTTGAGATCCCATCCCTCCGAATTGTCGCTGAAGCTGAGATTGAGGACGATGAGTGGATCAAAGCCCGATTGGAGCAATTGAGCTTGATCGATGAAAAGAGACTGACAGCAGTATGTCATGGCCAATTGTATCAAAAGAGAATGGCGAGAGCATATAACAAGAAGGTACGTCCCAGGAAATTTGAAGTGGGACAGCAAGTGCTGAAGAGAGTTCTACCACATCAGGCCGAAGCAAAAGGCAAGTTCGCTCCAAATTGGCAAGGACCATTAGTTGTGACTAGAGTATTGGTGCTCTATGTCTAACTGATATTGAGGGAAGATGCACCGATATGGCTATCAATTCTGATGCAGTCAAGAGATATTATGTGTAATTCTTTAATGTATTTGTCAACGTTTGGTTTCGTTTGTTTGTATTTGGCATTTTTCGAAGAATGAAATGACAGAGGCAATTTTTCTACTACCCCAAACACTTTCACCCTTGTTTTCCCCTTTGAGCATTAATTATTCTTTCATATACCCTCTTTTGGAATTTTCAAGGAAGATGTATAACAAAATAGAAAAAGAAACAAAGAAAAGACACAAGAAAAAGTGAACTACGTTCGACCTGATTCCTCAAAAAGGATAAGTAGGCGCCACACAGCTCGGTCATAGTAAAATAAAAATCAAAGATTCCCCAAGCAACAAAACTGGGGCAGAAGTCATGTTTCGTTTGAAAAGATAATGTGGATTCCAAAAGTTGTAATGAGCTACCCGTTGAGGTTAAATCCCTTTTCTATAGCCTCGCACACAAAAAACCACATTAATGACCAAAAAAGACCTCTCGATCAGTATTTGATAAATGCAAAGTCATGCAAATGAAAGCCAAGAATGACACTCCGATCCTCGACTGAATCCAGGATTCACAAGTTGAAAATGGATAGCCCTTTAGAGGGAATTTCATGGATAATACCCCAGCCCATCACAGGGAAAGAAAGTAAAATGAGAGAGTCTTAATGGTGAAAACCTTCGCGGACACCTTAAGGCGAAGAAAGCTGAGAGAAATAAAATGAGAGAGTATTACGGTGAAAACCTTTGCAGGCACCCTAAGGCGACGGGAGGTCGAGAGAAATGAGAGAATCTCATTAGTGAAAACCTTTTGAAGGGCACTATGAGGTGACAGGGCGAGTTGGTTGCAAGGTGTCTGCATGAGACGAGGTTGGGACATTCGTTTACTTCTAGCAAAACGAAGCCGTCAGAAAAGTGATTGACATAAGCAGACTGGGCAGATTAATTTCGAAGGCACGACATAACCATTGGATCGGTTATACATTCAGATAAGTTTTTCCCAGTTTTGTGTTCAGAAAAGTTTTCCTTTTTTGTCTTTTGCGGTCACCATTCTTTATTTCATTTTTATCTATCATTTTTATCTTTCTTAAAGATTTTTATGTTTATGTCGAAAATTGACTTTTCAAAGCTTACTACCAACTCTCCCAAAGCGGTACAATGAAGATGAATAGGCGTGGAATGAGGCAATAAGTCAAAAGACATTCCGATATTAAGATTGGAACGACAGGTTGATTGGAAAGTTCAGAGGAATTACGGAGTAGGGCGGACACATATTACACATCCGGAAGATAGTTTCTCACAACAGATCATTGACTAAGAGGGTCGGACCACACTGAAGTTTGGAATAAAAAGGAGAGATGAGAGATCATCTGTGGAAAGAGCACCATCCCCAGCAACTATCAACATCTTCCCCAAAGTTCGAGGAAGGCAAAACAACTAAAAGAGAAAAGGAAAATTGCCCTAGCAAGAGTGGCATGACCACTCACTGTGTTTTGAAACTAACAATTTTTCTTTGATTTAAAGTAGGAAAAGAGGGTTCGTCGGCGGAAAAGCATGCCACATAGAAGGTTATCAAACTGGGGCAGAAAATTTTCTCCCATTGCGAAAATTTTCTTGAAAGCAAATACCCAGTGGATAAGGATAGAAAGCAACACAAGATTTTGGGAAGAAGGAAAATACCAGCTTCGAGCGGAGTAGTTTTGAAAGACGCCAGACAACACGAGGAAGTGATCTTTGAGCCTGGTATCATCCCCAGCAGTTCTTGGAGAAATGAAACACTGATTTCGAGATTTCCCCAGCAGCATTATATCCCATAAGTTATTCAAGGAAGCAAAGCGCGAGTCCCGAAGGAGGTTTGGAAAGAGGAAAAAGGAAAAAGGATTCCCCGCCAGGGTAATCCTCAGTTAATGAAATTTCAATCCCAGCGAGCCCGGGAGAGAATAAAGGTTGAAGGAAGTAGAAAAAAGGAAATAAAGAAGACTTCCCTAGCAGCATTATCCCCAGCAGGTAAGTAAACAATTCAAAAGATATCCCCAGCAGTCAAGGGAAAAATAAAATGACCGAGGAGGAAAGCAATTCCGAAACAAGGTAATTCAGAAGAAAGGTTGGCCCAAGAGACGATGCATGAAGAAGAAAATGGTACATGAAGCAAAGGAAGGCGATATGGATGGGATGGAGTTAGTGAGTTGTAGTTGAAGTCAGGGAGCCCGCCTGAAAAATGGAGCGGCGATTTAGTTTTGAGTTGTAGTTGAAGTAAGGGAGCCTGCCTGAAGAATGGAGTGGTGATCTAGTTTTGAAGTTGTAGTTAAAGTCAGGGAGCCCACCTGAAGAATGGAGTGGCGATTTAGTTTTGAAGTTAAAGTTGAAGTCAGGGAGCCCGCCTGAAGAATGGAGTGGCAATTTAGTTTTGAAGTTATAGTTAAAGTCAGGGAGCCCGCCTGAAGAATGGAGTGGCGATTTAGTTTCGAAGTTTATGAGTTGAAGTCAGGGAGCCCGCCTGAAGAATGGAGTGGCGATTTAGTTTTGAGTTGTAGTTGAAGTCAGGGAGCCCGCCTGAAGAATGGAGTGGCGATTTAGTTTTGAAGTTGTAGTTAAAATCAGGGAGCCCGCCTGAAGAATGGAGTGGCGATTTAGTTTTGAAGTTATAGTTGAAGTCAAGGAGCCCGCTTGAAGAATGGAGTGGCGATTTAGTTTTGAAGTTATAGTTGAAGTCAGGGAGCCCGCCCTGAAGAATGGAGTGGCGATTTAGTTTCGAAGTTTATGAGTTGAAGTTAGGGAGCCCGCCTGAAGAATGGAGTGGCGATTTAGTTTTGAGTTGTAGTTGAAGTCAGGGAGCCCGCCTGAAGAATGGAGTGGCGATCTAGTTTTGAAGTTGTAGTTGAAGTCAGGGAGCCCGCCTGAAGAATGGAGTGGTGATTTATTTTGAAGGTGGAGTTGAAGTCAGGGAGCCCGCCTGAAGAATGGAGTGGCGATTTAGTTTTGAGTTGTAGTTGAAGCCAGGGAGCCCGCCTGAAGAATGGAGTGGTGATCTAGTTTTGAAGTTGAAGTTGAAGTCAGGGAGCCCGCCTGAAGAATGGAGTGGCGATTTAGTTTTGAAGTTGTAGTTGACGTCAGGGAGCCCGCCTGAAGAATGGAGTGACGATTTATTTTGAAGTAAAGGAGCCCGCCTGAAGAATGGAGTGGCGATTTAGTTTTGAGTTGTAGTTGAAATCAGGGAGCCCGCCTGAAGAATGGAGTGGCGATCTAGTTTTGAAGTTGTAGTTCTAGTTAGGGAGCCTGCCTGAAGAATGGAGTGGCGATTTAGTTTTGAAGTTATAGTTGAAGTCAGGGAGCCCGCCTGAAGAATGGAATGATGATTTATGATTAGAGTTTGTGGATAAAATCAGAAGCTCGCCAGAAGAGCAGAACGGCATCTCAGTTTCTAAGATTTGATAAGGATAGTGAACAATCGGAAAGGAACAGAGTGTAACAGAAATCCCCGACATAAATCCAAGTTCATAATCAGAAGGAAGGCATCAAGGATCGGAAAAGATAGATTCAGACTTCGAAGAAAAATAATTCGAAGATCACAAGGAAGGGACCAATGGTCGGAGTTCGGCAATCAAGATAGGCCGAAATAACAATTGTTAGTAGAGAAGAAGCATGTGAAGAAATATCAAAGCCAGCAGGAGGGCAAGGAACATGACAAGATTAAGTTGAAAAGATAGATAAGAATTTGCAATACTGTAACTTAGTCTAGCTTCTTATTTTGTTTTAGCATGGCGTAATAAGGAGATCGGAAAGCAGTAGCCGCAACAACAGCATCAGTAACAACAAAATCACAATCTTATGGTAGTCCCGGCTACCAAAACTCCCGAACTACATTGACCTGATTCCCTTTTAGCCAGAGATATGTAGGAGACCTTTTGAATCAAAGGTTCGGTCAAACTTTTCCAAAAAATGGTTCATACGGAGTGCTCAAACGAGCAAAAATCACTCGTATCCGCTCACTTATCTTTGCACGAAAACTCTTCATGTTTCTGCGCAAAGAGGGGCAGCTGTGAGCACGTGATTTTTGCCCTACATGAGAGTTACTGCCAAAAATTCAAAAAAATAAAATAGTTTTGTGTTGTGCGTAATTTTTGTGATTTTTGTGTTATTTTTCTCTTATTATTTTTTTCATTTTTTATGTGTGCATGTCTATTGTTTAAATTAATATAAAACACAAAAATGTTTGCATTTTTATATAAATTCATGTTTGTGATTTAGAGTAATTAAGTCGGTTTCACGGAAATGAAAAATAACAAAAAAAAAATATATATATCTTGTGCATTTTTTTACCATTTAAGGTCCAATCGTGTAATTTTGTTTTGTTATTTTATAAACGTATGATAATTTTTATCAAGCATCAATTTGTTATTTGGGAATTAATTAGGATTTTTTTACAATTTCTAGCATTAGGATTTTGGTTTACATTTAAAAATTAATTTAGAAAAGTAAAATAAAAGAAAAAAACTCAAAATAAAAGAAGAACTCGGAACTGGGCCAATAATGGAACACAAATCTCCCTTTCCCATTACCAAACCCAACCCACTTCCCATATCCGGCCCAAGCCAGTGAGTCCCAAAGACTAACCCATTTTAACCAAACGACGTCGTTTTATATTAGTGAAAGGATCCAGGACGTTGATCTTAAATGATCCAGCGGCCAGGATTAACTCTCTAGCCTAGTATATATCCCTAAACCGTACCCCCGACCCCTCAGACCCCCCCTCCCCACCCTTCGTCTCTCTCTCAAACCTCGTCTCTTTCAGAGACGAGGAAACCCTAGCCGCCATCATACCCCACCGCCCTTAAGCCGGCGGCAACCGCTCCGATGACCACCATCTCAACACCCTAGGACCACTCAACCACCCTGAATCTATATCCACAGACCATTAACCTCGAATCAGCCCGTAGATTCTCGAATCTTCGATTGAGGATTCGAGCAAAACCCAAACCCACTCCAACCGAGCCCAAAATCTCACCCTAGCGCCTCCAAACCACCCTCATGCCCAAACGACTATTGGTCTGACTTGAATCCGACCAGAATTAGTCGAACCCCAAAAATGGCCTTAAAGAACCCTAGAATCCAAAAACTAGGGATTTTTGTCCAAATTAACAGCAATTGAAGTCAATAGACTTTAATTGAAGTGTTTTCGATTGAAAACATTTCACTTAAAGTCCGTTTAACTTCAAAAAAAATGCCAATTCAAGTCCATTTGTGCCGAGGCCCGTTCGATTTCGTAGTCTTTGTTTAAGGTATTTCATCTTCTCTTTCTGTTTTCATTTATCGTCGTGTTCATTGTTTGGTTTAGTCGTTCGTTTGTTCTATTTTAATCTTCTCTGTCTTCTCCAATCTGACCTTTTATTTGGTCAACTATTTTTATGTTTTGTTCATGTGATTGAGTATGCCATAGAGTACATATTCGCGTCGATTAGCGTCGTCGGATAGTTAGCTTTGTAGTTTTCTAGCATTGGCCGAGAATTGTTCGAATCACTGATTCAACGATTCATTGTTGTTAATTTATAATTTATAAGTTGTGATCGAATCAACGAATGTCGTCAAATAGTTAGTTTCACAATTCTTTTGTTTTTTGCCGAGAATTGTTGAAGTCACTATTTTGTCGATTGATTGTTTCCAATTGTACGCGTTGCAATCGATTAGTCAAACATTGTAGATTAGTTTCATAAGTCTGCTTGTTAGCACATTAGGACAGTAATTAGATAAAAAATCTGGAGTTGTTGTGATTTTGGATTAGGGGTGTTTGAAAGCATTTGTTTTGCTGTTTGTTTATTGTTGTGATTGATTTGTTGGTTGTTAAAACTCAGACTTCACGGTGTATTAAATAACACAGTGATTTCAGGGGTAATTTTGAGTTGAAATTTTCTAAAAGTGAGTTAGTTTGAGTGGTCTGTCAGTAGGAATAATAATATAGTGTTAAATTCTAAGATTAATTAATGGAAAGAAGGGGATGATGGGCTCGCTTAACACTTTTGCTAGTGGAATATCTGAAGTAGCATGGGTTTTTGAATAAAAATAGGCTACCAGTACACATTTGAATTTAGACACTCTAGTGGGATTCTAAGGAATATGATGGGAAGAATTAGTTTTAAATTTGCTTTGAGTACTTTTAAAAGAAAAACAGCAAAAGAGGGAGGGAAGAATGATTAAAATGATTAAGGGGTTCACATGGGCTAAGGGAATAACATGTGGAAAGCTAAAACACTTTTGAATATAAAAAGGTCTGTTTTGGTCTATAAAAGAGAGGATACAGAATCAGAAGAGATAGACTGAAAAAAACACACAGACAATGGAGAGAATTCTGAAAACAGGGAGATACTGAAATATTAAAAAAAGGGGAGCTTTTGACATTCTTGAGAGTGAGGAAAGTCATTTGATAGAATTTGAAAACAGAAAGAGTTTGAGATCTTGAAAAAATAGGAAGATAGAGAGGTAAAAGTTAAGAGAAATGACTGCTGCATTGAAGTTTTCTTATCATCTCTTTAGGTCTTGAACTTCTGAAGTGATTTGCGGATCCATCTTAAAAAAAAAAATTATTCCGTTGCTTGAATTTTGGTGCAAAATCCTTCCTGGCTAGTTTATTTTGCTGGTTTGAATTGCTGATTTTTGGGCTACTATCCGCGTCATTGCTTGGTTTGGACTGGTGTTACTGGTCATATCCCCGCTGCTAAATTTTGCTACTGTTGCTGCTGATTTTCCACACTTTATCTCTTGCCATTTCCAGGTACTTCTTCTGTTAGCTTTGAAATTGGAAAACTGAATGTAACAATATGCCATGAAAGTCGAAATTCAAAGCCTAATGTGGATTCCGGCACTTTGCTTTATACTTCAGTTCTATTATTTCATTTTGCTCGTAATTGATTCTGTTAGTTTTGATGATTTATGAGTTGAATCCCAGAATTTGTTTATAATGGACTGTTAATTTGGAAACATTGTCGAAATCGTTCATAAGGATGTGCTTTAGTATAACGTAATATATTCAAGGGAGATAAAACTGATTTCAAATGGTGGATATGTTTTAAGTAAAGTGTGATGTTAAATAACATCGGTTGTATTTATTATCAATCTATAGTTTTGTTTAGATTTGTTAAAATTGAATCATCGTACATAGACATGAATCATCTTTTCTGGAAAAACTTGGGAGGCAAAGCATAAGTAGTTTATTCTCTCATTAATTAAAAAATTATAAGTTCATTTATTTGTTTCACGCATAGAATTTAGGTGTTTTAGAATATTTGTAAATTAAGGATCATTAAGAAGCTAATTGATAAATGTTCCGTCTATTCATGATAGTGTATTAAGTTCATTAAAACGACAATTGAGTTAGAATTCATATACATGAAGAGAAACATTGATATTTCATATATGCTGTTACCTAAAAATTAACAATACATATGAGGTTTAATGTTAAGTACAGAGTGTTATTATGTGGCCCATTCAAATAAGGATCTTTATCGTTTTCTCATTTTGGAACATCTTGCCGGAAGGCCTGTGTTTTTGATTATCTGTTAACGTTAATATTACTCAAACAGAAAAGAATTAATTTAATAAAAAATGATTTAGAGACAAAACACATAGAAAATTAGTCACATTAGGTTCGACCTTTTAAAAAATAAAGTGAAAGGAGCCTCGTTAGAGAAAAAATGCACGGGATCCTCAATTAATTATTATAAGATATTTAGATTTTGGAAGGACCGTTTAGCCAATTTCACGGTCTTTCCCGAAGTTAACAAAGACGATAAACTCTTTAGGCACAATTTGTAAATAAAATTACTTTCCTGAATACGGGTGCGCATTTATGTAACTCAAATCTTACTCTCGGTGAAACTGAAACGCATTAAAGTCACAGGCGTACTAGTTGCGGTGTGACTCAAAATGTGTTTTTGTGACGTCACAATTCTTCTAAAATTGAAAAGCGAAACATAAAAGCACATAATTAAAATAAAGAAATCAGATGAAAACAAAAATTGCAGTTGAGCGACCGCGCTAAAACCACGGAATTCGGGAGTGCCTAACACCTTCTCCCGGGTTAACAGAATTCCTTATCCAGGTTTCTAGTTTCGCAGACTGTAATATAGAGTCGTGAATTTTCTCGGTTCGAGATTAAACCGGTGACTTGGGACACCATTATTTTTCCAAGTGACGACTCTGAAAAATTAAATGGATCCCGTTTCGACTGTCCTTTAAGTGGAAAAACTCCTTCCCTGATTATTATTATATTCCTTCTCGGGGTGTAGTGGTAAACAGCGCCACATTACATATTATGTGAAAAAAGGAGGTGTGACAATAGGCATCATCATTTCCCGATGTTGTGCTAGTGTTAAACATGGTCCATCTCTAGCTATAGTGAAATCAATTCCAGTCATTACTGGGGCAGCTTCACCTAAAAGCTTTGTGAAGAACTGTATGAACTCTCGCTGTATCTGCTTTCGATTAGTCACCCTCACATTTTGTGTTGTGTATATGGAACTAACTTTATTCTTTGCTTGTCTAGACTTCAGTTATGCATGGAAGTACTTATTGTTTGAGTCTCCATGTTTAATCCATATTTACCTTGACTTCTGCCTTAAGATTTTCTCATATACTGCATCCCATTTTTCTATTTGCATCAACACTTTCTTCTCTTGCTCAATGATAACTGGATTGAGATGATCATCATTTATATCTCGTTGAATCCCATTTAGCTCCTCCTTTAGTTGTTTGAGTTTCAACTCCACTGGTGAATATTATTTCTGAATTCCTCTAGTTTGAATTTCCAATTGTTTCAGCTTCCTACATATTGTGTACATGGTGTATCGTTGTATTTTCTGATTCCATATAGACTCTACTGCTTCCTTGAATTCTTCTTATTGTAATATTACATTTAGTAGTCTATATGGTTTCCTTCTCTTCATTCTGTGCACCTCTGAGTTTAATACTATACGTGTATGATCAGAATATCCTGAGACTAGATATACTACTTCAATTTCTACATAAATTCCAAACCAATCTGCATTTCCAAGCACCTAGTCTATATGACTATAGATTCTATCATCAACCTCTCTCTTATTTCTCCATAAGTATTGTATCCCTTTTTTATTGATCATCCCTACTCCAATATCCTCAATACACTAGTTGAAATCAATTACTTCATTTTGATGAACAGGGACCCCATTTATTCTATCCTCCACTGACAGTATACTATTGAAATCACCTAGGATTAACCAAGGACCTATAGTCCTTGCGTTTATGCTTCGTAGTTGATCCACAATTCTCCCCTTTCAGAAATAGTATGTAAGCCACAAACAACAGTCAAATAACTAAGAAATTCAAAGTTATTGTCTTGTACATGACAATGCACCAGTTGTGATGTTACATGTACTAGTATAACTACCCGCGCGATATGCAGTCAAATTCAATATATTTCTTGTTATAAAATAATTGTGTAAAGCTTATATGAGAGAATGCTAGCATATTTGGCACACTTGACATTTTATAGTAATTATACTTATAAAAGGCAAAACAATATAAAGGCTTAGTTCATTGTCTAAATTTGTTAACCATAATTTTTAGCATTATTTAATAGTTGCTATATTTATTTAAAAATTAATAAATATCATAAGTATACTCAAACAATCCCTATCATCCCCCTGTATGCATTTTTTTACTATAATATTTTTACTTAATTTTTTATATAGTGTTTTGCATATAATTCAAATATTAATTTTGAACTACTTTTATTTTGTTTTCAATATGATCTATTAAATTTTAGTTTTAACTATTGATAAAGTTTATGAGTTCTATTTTAAAAAAATTCAAAAAAATGGATTCTCTCTCTCTCTGAAACTCTCGACTTCTTCATCTCCAATACCACTGTCACGATCCAAACCCGATCGTGATGGCGCCCAGCACATTGGTAGGCCAGTTTGACCAATTACACACTGTACCGAGCTTCCATCTTACATACCTATATTTCAGAAATCATTAATAGAGACGAATAGTCTGAAATTTAGCAAGTTTATAGAAAATAGCCCATTAAAAAGTACAAATATCCTCTCACAGATCTGGGGGTCACAAGTCAAGAGCCTCTACCGAGTATCCAAATAACACTAACTGTATAACAATAAATCTGGGTACTTGGAAGACAAAACATAGATAAACGGGAGAGAAGTTGAGTCATGCGAACGCCAGGTAGCTAACTCGATAACTCCGAAGGATATGCTGATAGAGGCTCGAGATCAACCCTGCTGAGAGGTACCTGGATCTACACACAAGGTGCAGGGAGTAAAGTGAGTATTCCAATTCAGTGGTAATAAGCATTTATAATGATATTGAAGGTAAGAACACCGAATAATACCACACAGTAAAGCTATACAATACCACGTTTTATCTTTTTTAAAAGTATAAGTCTTAGGGAAAGAAATAACTAATAAAGCAGTACAGTAGAAATGAATAAATACAATGCGGATGCATGAACATGACCGCTACGGCGCTTAGCCCGATCCATTTGGGTACCCGTGCTCACTTTGGGGGTTCAGACTCCGGAGGGGCTCCTACAGCCCAAGCGCAATATCAGTGACATATGCTGCAGCGCGCAGCCCGATCCACCATTAGTCCAGCTATATGCAATGCTAGCCACACAGGCACAAATAATACCATTTTTAAATCCGTTTAGAAGAAAATATAGAAAATCAATGTTAAGAAATCTCAGAATTTGCAAATTATTTTGAGACAATGTTTAGCTCAGGACTGATATCGTGAAAACATGCTATAATCATAGAAACAATGATAATGATCCTCACGGGATCCAAATAACTAGCACACAACCCAAATATATCCACAACCATCCAAGTAGGTGGTTTATCGGCTCATGTATAGCCAACAACACAGTACAATGCCACACGGTCGGACTAAGCCATAGTCCCCAATCACAATTGACCCCGCACTCACAGTAGAGTATGTGTCTCACCTAAGTACAGCGTTACATAGTGATATACTGGAGTTTCAAATCCTTAGGTCATCATCCGCACCCATTACTCACCTCCAACCGGCTCAGAAAGTAGTGCGCAATGCATTTCCCTCTAGAATCGACCTCCGTGGTTGCCAAATTTGATAGAAACCAATAGGAATACAGCAAAATAGGCTAATGGAACATAACCCAATCGAAATAATTCGAAAAACACCCAAAAACACAAAGTTGCAAAAACCCAAGCCCTGAGCCCGCTTCTCGAAAAATTATGAAATTCACATTTTTGGAATCCTCGTCTCACCATGAGTCCATACATATTAAATTTACCAAAATCGAAGTCCATTTCACCCCTCAAATCATCATTTTACCATTTCTTAGGCTTCAAGCAAAACCCCCCATTTTTACTCTTTGATTCCTCCAATTTTAGTGATTTAGATGAAGATTCTAGTATAAAATCATGAAGATAGCCAACAAAACTTACCTCCAATAGAAAACTAGGTGAAAATCTCTTACTCCCTCGTCTAATAGTTTCAAACTTTACCCAACAATGGAGAAAATATGATAAACTCGCGACTGAAATATTACTTAACTGATCTACCCAACCAAAAAATATATCATCGCGTTCACGACATAGCCCACGCGTACGCGATAGGCCATCTTTTCAAAATTCAAAAACCTCTTACGCGAACGCAACCTTCAGCCCGCGATCGCGATGCACAAAAACCTGGACCCACGCGAACGCGACAACACCCTTCGCGATCGCATATAAGAAAATTTACTGGCCTCCCAATCCTTCTTCGCGAACGCGTGCTCACTCTCGCGAACGCGTACCTCTACTTTCTTCTTATACGCATTCACATCAGACCCTTCGCGAATGCGTAGGCCAAATTCTCTGACCCTCAATTTTCATCTGCATGTTTGCGTCCATAACCCACGCAAACGCGATACCTTAAATCCCTGCAATTCATGACAACAAAAACTGATCCTAAGCTTAACGAAAAATGATCCATTCGACCCCCAGAATAACCCCTGAGGCCCCCATGACCTCAACTAAAACCACCAACCTACTCGAAAGCATAATACGAACTTGTTCCAATAAAAAACACATCATTAAACACAAAAATCATCCAATCAAGGTGGGTTGAAGCCTAAGTTTTAACTAAAACTACCGGAACATACATTCAATAAAAAACCCAAAAAACTATGTCTAAATGACATAAGAATTTGTAAACATATCCAAAATCCCTAATGAAGCTACTGCAACTGTCGGAATTCCATTTCGACCCCCCGATCAAAATCTCACCTATCAACCGGATTCTGCCAAAATTCCAACTTTGCCAATTCAAGCCTATTTCTACATCGAACCTTCAAATTCAATTCCGATCGCTCCTCTAAGTCACAAATCACCTCCCGAAGCTAACCAAACCACCTGAATCCATATCCGAGCCCTCTAACGACATAGTCAACTTCATGTTGAATTTTCTAAAACAAACTCCCTTCTAAGAGGCTATATGCCTTATTTTTAACCAGAATTAATCCAAATTCACCCGATAGACTCTAATACTGATATAGAACATGAAGCAACATAATAAGGGGAAACAAGGCGGTAACTCTCGTGACGATAGGCCGATTCGTTATATTCTCCCCAACTTAAACAAACACTCGTCCTCGAGCTGGTCAAGAAACATACCTGGAGTCTCAAATAAGTGTGGATATCTGCTCCGCATCTCTCGCTCGGTCTCTCAAGTGTCCTCCTCCCAGGCCGACCTCTCCACTGTACCTTCACTGATGCAATATCCTTGGACCTAAATCTCTGCACCTGACGACCCAATATAGCTATGGGCTCCACATCATAAATCAAGTAATCATCTAGCTGAACTGTATTGAAATCCAACACATGCGATGGGTCCCCAACATACTTCCAGAGCATAGACACATGGAACACCAGATGAACTCCCGATAGGCTGTGTAGCAGAGCAAGCATAAAGGCATCCTCTCCAATCCTCATGAGAATCTCAAAAGGGCCAATGAATCTCAGACTGAGCTTTCTTTTCTTCCCAAATCTCATGACGCATTTCATAGGTGAAACCTTCAGCAAGGCCTTCTTACCCACTGAATAAGACACATACCGGACCTTCCTGTCCGCATAACTCTTCTAGCACGACTGGGTTGTGCGAAGTCTCTCCTGGATCACCTTCACATTGTCCAATGCATCCTAGACCAACTATGTCCCCAACAACCTAGCCTCACCGGGTTCAAACCAACCAACTGGAGATCTACACCGTCTCCTATATAAGGCCTCATACGACGCCGTCTGAATACTGGATTGGTAGTTGTTGTTATAAGGAAACTCTGTGAGAGGTAAGTAATCAGCCCAAGAACCACCGAAATCAATAACACAGGCACGCAACATGTCCTCCAAAATCTAAATGGTACGCTCGGACTGTCCATCCATCTAAGGATGAAATGCAGTACTCAACTCAACTTGTGAGCCCAACTCATGCTGAAATGTCCTCCAGAACTGCGAAGTGAATTGAGTACCTCTGTCTAATATAATAGAAACTGGAACCCCATGAAATCTTACAATCTCACGGATGAATATCTCTGCTAACCGCTCCGAGGAATATGTAGTACATACAAAAATGAAATGAGCTGACTTGGTCTGCCTATCCACAATCACCCAAACTAAATCGAACTTCATCGCTGTCCGAGGGAGACCACTAACAAAGTCCATATTAATCCTCTTTCATTTCCACTCGGAGATATAAATATGCTAAAACGCGCCATCGGGCCACCGACGCTCATACTTGACCTGCTGAGAGTTGAGGCACCAAGCTACATGACGCACAATATCCTTCTTCATTCTTCTCCACCAGTAATGCTGTCTCAAATCATGAGACATCTTTGCGGTACCTGGATGGATAGAATACTGCGAGCTTTGGGCCTCCTCCACTATCAACTCATGAAGACCATCTATAACGGGCATTCGGCTCTGCATCTTCAACACACCATCGCTATCAATAGTAACATCCCTAGCATCATCATGCTGAACTCTGTCCTTAAGGACAAGTAAGTGTGGATCATCATACTGCGCTCACGAATGCAATCATATAAGGATGACAGAGAAACCACGCAAGCCAACACCTTGCTGGGCTCTGAAATATCTAACCTCAGTAGCCGATTGGCCAAGGCCTGAACATCACATGCAAAGGGTCTCTCCCCAATTGGAATATATGCCAAGCTGCCCATACTAACCGCCTTTCGGCCCAAAGCATCGTCCACTACATTAGCCTTCCCCGAATGATATAAAATGGTAATGTCATAATCCTTTAGCAACTCAAGCCACCTCCACTGCCTCAAATTGCGATCCCTCTATTTAAACAAGTGGTGGAGACTATGATGATCAGTATGCACCTCACATGACACGCCATACAAATTTTGCCTCCAAATTTTCAAGGCATGAACTATGGTAGCTAACTCCAAATCATGATCAGGATAGTGTTTCTCATGAGGCTTACACTAACGAGAAGCATAACTAATAATTCTACCCTCTTACATCAATACACAACCTATCCCCACTCTCGGGGCATCCCAATACATGGTAGAAAAACCTGAAGCTGATGGCAAGACTAACACTGGAGTTGTGGTCAAAGCTATCTTGAGCTTCTGAAAGCTCTCCTCGCACTCATCCGACCATACGAACGGTGCACCCTTCTGCGTCAACCTGGTCAATAACGAAGCAATAGATGAAAATACCTAAACAAACCGGCGATAATACGCCGCCAAACTAAGAAAACTCCGGATCTCTGTATCTGAGGACGGTCTGGGCCAACTCTGTACCGCCTCTATCTTCTTTGGGTCAACCTGAATACCATCACAAGACACCACATGACCCAGAAAAGCTACATAATCAAGCCAAAACTCGCACTTGGAGAACTTTGCATACAGCTTCTCCTCCCTCAACCTCTGCAATACAACTCTCAAATACTGAGCATGCTCCTCCTGGCTACGAGAGTACACCAGGATGTCATCAATAAACACAATCACAAAGGAATCCAGATACGGTCGGAACACATTATTCATCAAGTGCATAACACGGCTGGGACATTGGTTAGCCCAAAATACATCACAAGAAACTCATAGTTCCCATATCTCGTCCTGAAGGCTGTTTTCATAATATCCAAATCTCTAATCTTCAGCTAGTGATAGCCTGAACAAAGATCGATCTTTGAGAACACCCTCGCTCCCTGGATCTGATCAAATAAATCATCAATGCGTGATAGAGGACACTTGTTTTTTACCGTTACCTTGTTCAGTTGTCTATAATCAATACACATCCTTGTGAGCATGTGATTTTTGCACTAGGCAATAAAATTCCAAAATCAAAATAAATAATATATTTTTGAGTGCAATTGCATGTCTTGTTTGAAATTAGATACATTTTGTGTGTTTGGATAATTAGAAATTAAAAATCAAAACATATAGGTGAAATACATGTATTTTTGAAATTAATTGAAGTTAAGGAAAAATCAACAAAAATAGCTTTAATAGCGGAAATTATAGAAAAATAATAGAAAACTGCCAAAAATGTCAAAAAATTAGTAAAGATAGGAAATAAAGTAATTTAAATAATACAAAAAAATGATAAATACAAAGAAAATTGTCACAAATAATTAAAATACTAAGAAAATACAAAAAATATAATAAGATTGGGCCAATTGAATTCTAAAATAGTGGACCAAACATATTGGCCCAAAGGACCGGTCCGTCTAATCCAAAGCAGGCAAATCTCAGCCGTCCATCCACGCAAATCCAACGGCTGAGAAATTAAGTGAATATTAATTAGTTAATGAAATTCTAAAATTTAATCTCAGCCGTCCAGGCCTATAGATCTAACGGATAGGGCATAAGTCTCATGTAAGTTGATACGTCGTCGTTTTAGAGCAATCAGTCTTGACCGTTGATCATCAATGATCCAACGGCCAAGAGCTCCTCAGCATCCCCGAGTATATAAGGCCAGTGTCTCCGTTGAGACTGGCCATTTCCCATAATCCCAAACCCTAGCCTCCCCCCGTCCTCTCCTCTTCATCTTCTCCATCTTCATCATCAGTCGGCCGGCCATGGAGACTGGCCTTCTCCACGGCGGTCTCTGGCCATACCCCACCTCCCTCCTCTTCTCTTATCTTCTTCCTTGTCTCACACCCTAACCAAAACCCCATGAAACCCTAAGAACCTTTCACCTTCTTGAAACTCCGGTCATCGGAGTTCACCGTCGATGACCAAAACAATGCAAACCCTTCCCAGCTTAACACCATAGCACCCTTACCACCAGATCTATCACCTCCCATACACAACTTCCCTCGAATCTCCCTCCTCCATCTCGAATCTTCAAAATAGGTCACCGGAAACCTAACTCCGGCGACTTTAGAAAAACTCACCCCAAAGCTCTCTCTTTTTCCCCTTTCTAAAAACCCTCCATAACCAGAAAAACCACAAATATGGATCTTGAGCCTGAAAAAGAGAAATCAGAAAAAGAAAATAAAGAAAAAGAAAAGAAAGACTGGGAAAAAGAAAAAAAGAAAAGGAAAAGGGAAAGCTCAGGGGACAGTCTCTGCAAGCTAAGTACCTTCTCCCTTGTTTGCTTTCTTTACTTGCATTCTCTGTTATTTTCTTGTTATCTTCTGTGTGTTTAGCATGCTTTTGATAAGTTAGTCGTATGAACTAGGCTTTTTTCTTAGTCTTTGAAGAGTTTTAGTTTGTTTCTTTGTTTTTCTGTTTAAAAGATATATTTTTCTTTATCTTGTTTATCTTCGTATGTTATTATATATGCATGTTTAAGATTAGGGTTTGTTTTTTGAGAAATCTTGTTCATTTGTTCTAATTTTATATTTTTTCATTTCACTCGTATGTTTAGATTAGGGATTTTTGCCTTTAAGAAATTCTCTGTTTGTTCTCCATGTCTACTCTGTCTAAGGGTTACTTCAGAACTATATTGTTTAAGCTTAGTTGATTTATGATCTTTGCAGACCATGTTCTCTTCTTTTACTGCTTTATGGGTTTTTACTTATGTATATTTATGTCAAGAACATCTTAAGTATGATTTGGGATTTCCAGTGGTTCATTAAGTATAAGGAAGTTTTGAACATACTTCTGTAATGATTAATTGACACTATGTTAGGAAATCTGAGTTTGTAAGTCTATTGATTGAGATTCAACAATACTCAACCATTTTCTCTGAATTTTGATTAATTGATGAACAAATTTGATTTCATTGGCTATGTGTGCAATTATTTGTGAAACTGGCTATGTTTGTAATAGCCTTGTGTTAAGTGAACACTATTAATACCTATCATGCCTAGGTGGATTGGTTATAACTGTAGTAGTATTAAAACTCATAAGTGGTTAACATTGAAAACATGTGTTAATTGTCTTAGAATAGGCTAAAATTGAAAATCACAAAAAATAGGCTATTAGTTAATAAGTGACCAAGAGTGGTCAATTTTGCAATTGACCTACTCTATTAGGTCTCACACACTGGCTAACACTTAAATAGGCCAGTAGTGTAATAAATTGGTTTAAGTCTGAAAGACTAGACTTAACAAGGCCCAAAATGACACACTGATCATTAGTGGCTAGAACTGCAAAGGTCCTAGCCATGTCTGTAGTGGGCCTTAATTGCAAAAGCCAAGTCCAATCTTGGGACTGGCCAAATCTAAAATAGTTTAATAGGATAATAAGCAGGCTAGTCCTGCAAATCAGTTTAATTAACAGAAAATGAAACAAAAACTGGTTAAAATTGAAATAATTCTCAAGTCTGGTATGGCCTATCCTTAAATTTTGATACAAATGTTGGCCATTAGTTAAATAAGAGCTGAATCTCTGAATACTTGACCTAGGTAGGTCGGGTAATTAGCCAATGCCCTTAAGGGCATATAAGGAACATAAAATGGCAAAAGGTAGATTTAATAAAGCCTATAGGGATATATAAGACAATTGTGCTACTGATTTCTGCAATTCTGTAGAGAATTAAGGGCATATTGGTCTAAAGAAAAAGGTAATTCTGTAAAAAAATAATAACAAGTAGGGGTACCTTGGTAAAAACCCCAAAATGAAATAAAAAAGAACCTTCCAGCACATGCTGGAAGGGATCTTGTAACAGATTTAGGGTGTAAAGTGTAAGATTTGGTAAATTAGGAGGGGAGGGAAATGAGATTATTCTCTATCTTTTCCCCCGAAAAAATTTCACCTCTCTACACCTATAAATACCCCCATGCAAGACTAGTTTAAGGGCTGGTTTTTCAATAGAAAAATTCAGAGAAACAATATAGATATATAGAGTAAAATAGGCTAGATTTTTTAAATAGAAAAATTCAGAGAAAATATATAGATACATAGAGTGAAAATAGATTGGATGTTGGAAACAAAATTTTCACTAAAATAGCAAATAGTTCTCTGGTTTTCGAGTTGAAATTGTTGTTCGGAGTTGTTTGGAATTTCTGCTCACTTGCTGGGTTTTCTAATTCTGATTGCTGTGTTATTTTGCTCATCTAGAACTCAATTCTTCACTGTTGCATTTGCCTGTCGAGTCTATTGATGTGCCTATTTTCATCTCCCCTTAAAACTCATCGATTTATTCTGTTGAATTAGGTACACACTTGTTCAAAGGCTACGTAATGAAGAAGCTATGATGAAATAAAGTTCAAGTTTTAAATCTCTGATTATCTTCTGCATTTTTGTTTTTCGAATTAGCTATCTAATATTAGTTTAGATTTGTAATTCGTTAGTGTAGCATTATATGTATAAGTGAAAGGCTGGACAAAAAAAATGTAATAGATAGTGAATGGTATGAGTATAATCACAGTAGTTATATCGCTTTGTTAAATAGGTTAAAACCAAAAAACAGGGTTAATTAGTATTGACACGGATCTATAACATATGGACTCACAGCCATAATGTTAATTAGTTTTATGTAGGTAATCTAATTTGGTTATACGACACTTAGATCCAAACAGGTTCTTAAACAGTAACAATAAAACGAAGTTACAACTTAGTTGATACTGATTTCCTTGATATCACAATCAGACTCAATGATAAGATGTAATTACGTACTTGCGAGGAGTCAATTTAGCCTAGGTAATTGAATGTTAGATATAAATGACTAAGTCGTTAGTTTAGTTCTAATTCACATGTTTTAAAATAGTCTCCTGTTAATTAGTTATTATAGAATTTAAATTAGTGGCATGAATTGGTATGTGAGAACAAAGTAAATAGTTCTGTCAATTAAGTCTTCTGTATATTAGACTTTATTCAATATTGTTAGCTTTTGTTAGGACTTCTCTCTTAATGAATAAATATAGTTTGAATTCAATTCTCTTTTGTTCTTTTCCAGTTTCTTACTTTATTACGAGCCTTCATTTTCATTCTTATCACTACTGCCTCATCTCTGATCTAGGCCTGATGCGGGACTTAGGCCTAGACTGTATTCGAAAGTTAACTGGGCTATTGCACAAAAGCCCAAATCCAGTCTGGGTCACTAAGACCCAGATGGATGTGATAACCCATTAAGCATAGATCCGGAAGTCCAGGCCCAATAACAATGAAACAACAGTGGCCTCGACTCACTTTCTGAAATTAAAGTTGATTAATAATGATTAAGGGAAAAACATTGATAGAAAAACATAGTGATACAATAAGTATGAACTTTAAAAGACATACGGGACGAGCCTCACATAATAGCAAAACAGTGGGGCCCCCTTTCATGTAATTAATAAAATATATAATAAATTTGGGAAGGTTAATAGCGAATTCCATAACCTCTCCCAAAAGATTTAAATCCGTTAGACACTATAATGATTAAGGGAAAAACATTGATAGAAAAACATAGTGATACAATAAGTATGAACTTTAAAAGACATACGGGACGAGCCTCACATAATAGCAAAACAGTGGGGCCCCCTTTCATGTAATTAATAAAATATATAATAGATTCGGGAAGGTTAATAGCGAATTCCATAACCTCTCCCAAAAGATTTAAAGCCGTTAGACACTATTTAGGCGCGATTTAATAAATACACTTTCCCTAATACAAGTGTGCACTTGGTGCAACTCAAATCATAAATCTCGGCGAAGCCGAAATGTATTGAAAGTCACAGGCGTACAGGTTGCGGTGTGACTCGAAATACATTTTCGCGATGTCGCAATTCTTAAAAAATATCAAAGTCCGAAACGCATACATATTTCTAAAAGTATGTAACAAGTCTTATAAAACTGAGAACGACGATTGAGCGACCGTGCTAAAACCACGGAATCCGGGAATGCCTAACACCTTTTCCCGGGTTAACAAAATTCCTTATCCAGGTTTCTGTTTCGTGGACTGTAACACAGATTCAACTTCCTCGGATTCGGGATTAACCGGCGACTTGGGACACCATTAATTTCCCAAGTGACGACTCTGAAAATTAAATAAAGATCCCGGACCGGTTGTCCTTTATTCGGAAAAACTCCTTCCTCTTTGTTATTATATCCTTCTCGGGTATTTGAACATTGAGGTATACCCAACGTATCTTTTCAAAAGGATCGGTAAAAAAAGGGTAGTAAAAAGGGAGGTGTGACAATCCTCATTGAGCCATCTTTCTTCTTAACAAACAACACCGGTGCACCCCACGGTGACACACTTCGGCGAATGAATCCCTTATCTAAGAGCTCCAGAAGCTGCTCTTTCAATTCCTTCAACTCAGCTGGTGCTATATGATAAGGAGGAATAGAAATGGGCTGATTGTCCGGCACCAAATCAATACCAAAGTCAATATCCCTGTCCGGCGGCATGCACGACAGGTCTGATGGAAACACATATGAGAAGTCCCTCACAAAGGGCACAAAATCAATACTAGGAGTCTCAGCTCCAACATCCCTCACAAATGCTAAATATGATAAACACCCTTTTTCAACCATCCTTTGAGCCTTTAAGAATGAAATCACCTGGCTAGGGACATAATCAGTGGAACCCCGCCACTCAATCTGTGGAATACCAGGAATAGCTAATGTAAATGTCTTGGCATGATAGTCCAGAATAGCATGGCACGGGGATAGCTAATCCATTCCCAAAATCACATCGAAATCCATCATACCCAGCAATAGCAAATCCAATCGGGTCTCCAGACCCCCAATAGGAACAAGACAAGATCGATAGATGTGGTCCACAATAATCATATCACCCACTGGGGTGGATACATGCACAGGAAAGGCAAGACAACCATGGGTCGTACCCAAATAATGAGAAAAATAAGAAGATACGTACGAATATGTAGACATGGGATCGCACAAAACATAAGCATCTCTCTGACAAACTGAAATAATACATGTGATCAATGCATCTGAAGCAACAACATCTCTCCTATCTGATAGCGCATAAAAACGTGCCTGACCACCACTCGATCACTCATCACTCCTAGGGCGACCTCTAGATGACGGACCCCCACCCCTACTAGACTGGGATGGTGTTGAAGTAGATGGAGATGAAGAGGAGGGATGATCCCTCTTCTGAGACCTACCCCTGCGAAGTTGAGGACATTGCCTCCTCATGTGGCCAAACTCGCCACACTCAAAACAACTACCTGGCGCTAGAGAAGGGGACTGAAGGGAAACCCTCACCGCAGATGAACCCTGGGCTGAAGAAGAAGGTGCTGAACTCTGAGCTGGGAGGGTGCTGAGTGAAGATTAGCCCTGCTGATAACCTTGACAACCACGAACGGAAGAAGCTCCACTGTGCTTTGGGAGACCTAACTGAGGAGGTCTAGATGAACGACCTCTGCCCTGATGAAACTGGCCCATAGATGGAGCACCATTGTAGCTATCTGAACCTCGAGACCTCTTGGCCTCCCTCTCCTCTCGCTCTCGGCGATGATCCGCCTCAATCTGGCATGCCATATCCACTACCTCCTCAAAGGTCGCTACCACTTCTCTTTCCCTGGTCATCAAGATACGAATAGAATAGTTGAGGCCATCTATGAAACTCCTGGTCCTCTCCCGATCTGTCGGGATCATCCATGTAGCATGTCTGGCTAACTAAGTATACCTCAAATCATACTGAGTCACTGTCATATCACCCTGAACTAGCCACTCAAACTAGCGGCGCAGCTCCTCTTTGCGGGACTACGGCACATACTTCTCTTAAAAGAGCATTGAAAACTGCTGCCAGGTAAGGGGTGCTGCCCCTGTAGGCCTACGCCTCTCGAACTCCTCCCACCCTATGAATGCTGGCCCCAAAAACTAGAATGTAGTAAAAGAAACCCCACTAGACTCAACAATCCTTGTTGTACATAGCATTCTATGACACTTGTCCAAGAATCCCTAGCCATACTTGCCCTCAGTATCAATGAATGTAGGCGGCTGAAGTCTGCCAAACCTCTCTAACCAACGCTGCTCATCGTCAGGCATTACTGGAGCAACATACCCTGAGGCTAGTGCAACTGGCGCAACTGGAACAACCGGTGCAACTACCTGAGCTGGGGTTGCCTCTACCGTCTGAAGTTCCTGCACAACCTACTCTTGTGTGTGAGTTGTAGGGGTCTGATGACCACCCCCGGTTTGAGATGTCGTTGTGGCAGTAGTAGCGGAAACTGCCTAACCCAACCCTGTGCAAACAGATAATATTTGGGCTAATGCCTCCTGAAGGCCAAGAATAACAATAGGCACTGCCAGTGCCTGAGCGGGTGCTGCTGGAGCCTCAACCACTAGGGGGCTGATCCTGAATAGGGGCAACATGTGGGTCTACTGGTACTGCCCCTGCTGCTCTACCACGATCATGGCCACGACCACGGCCTCTAGCTGGTGGCAATGGTGGTCGTCCACCTCATCCGGTAGCACGAGTCCTCGCCATCTGTGAGAGAATAGTTTACAGAAGTTCAGTTCTCGGAACAACAAAACCGCACGATAGAGTTCAAGAATATGAAGTGTTTCCTAAAAGGTCTGAAACCTCCCGAGGATAAATAGAGAAGTCTCCGTACCGATCTATGAGACACTACTAACCGGCTCAAGACTCATGAGGCCTAGTAACCTAGGCTCTAATACCAACTTGTCATAACCCCAAACCCAATTGTGATAGTGCCCAGCATATTGTTAGGCAAGCCTAACCAATTCCACATAGTACCAAGCTTCCAGCTCACATACATTATTTCACAAATTATTAATAGAGATGAATAGTCTGAAATTTAGCAAGTTTATAGAAATAGGCCATTAACCAGTACAAATATCCTCCCACAGATCTGGGGGTCAAAAGTCGAGAGCCTCTACCGAGTATCAGAATAACATTGACTGTATAACAATAAATCTGAGTACATGGAAGAAAAAACATAGATAAATGGGAGAGAAGTCGCGTCCCACGGACGCCAGACAGCTACCTCAACAACTCCAAAGGATATGCTGATAACAGCTAGAGATCAACCCTGCTGAGAGGTACGTGGATCTCCACACAAGGTGCAGGGAGTAGAGTGAGTACTTCCAACTCAGTGGTAATAAGCATGTATAATAATATTGAAGGTAAGAACACCCTATAATACAACACATCAAAGCTATTGAATACCTCATTTCATCCTTTTTAATAGTATCTCAGAGAAAGCAATAACAGAAAAAGCAGTACAACAGAAATGAATAAATGCAATGCATATGTATGAACATGACCGCTACAACGCGTAGCCCGATCCATTTGGGTACCCGCGCTCATTGTGGCGGTTCAGACTCTGGAGGGTCTCCTATAGCTCAAGCGCAATATCAGTAACATATGCTGCAGCGCACATCCCGAACCACTATCAGTCCAGCTACATGCCATGCAAGCCTCGCATGCATAGATAATACCATTTTTAAATCCATTTAGCAGCAATTATAGAAAATAAGTGTTCAAAAATCTCAGAATTTGCAAATCATTTTTAGACAGTGTTTAGCTCAGGACTGATATCATTAAAACATGCTATAATCATAGAAACAATGATAACAATCCTCACGAGATCCAAATAACTGGCACATAGCCCATATATATCCACAATCATCCAAGTAGGAGATTTACCAGCTCATGTATAGCCAACAACACAGTACAATGCCACACGGTCGGACTGAGCCATAGTCCCCAATCACAATCGGCCCCGCACTCACAGTAGAGTACGTGTCTCGCCTCAATACATTGTCACATAGTGATATACCGGGGTTTCAAATCCTCAGGTCATCATCCACACCCACTATTCACCTCGAACCGGCTCAGAAACTAGTCTGTGATGCTTTTCCCTCTAGAATAGACCTCCACGGGTGCCAAATCTAATCAAAACCAATAGGAATACATCAAAATAGGCTAATGAAACATAACTCAATCGAAATAACTCGAAAAACACCCAAAAATACAAAGTTGTCAAACCCGAGCCCCGAGCCCGCTTCTCGAATAATTATAAAATTCACATTTTTGGAATCCTCGTCTCACCACGAGTCCATACATATCAAATTTACCAAAATCAGAGTCTATATGGCCCCTCAAATCACCGTTTTACCGTTTCTTAGGCTTCAAGCAACCCCCCCCCCCCATTTTTACACTTTGATTCCTCCAATTTCAGTGATTTAGATGATGATTCTAGGATAAAATTATCTAATTAGTCCATAAAACTTACCTCCAATCAAAAATTAGGTAAAAATCTTTTACTCCCTCATCCAATAGCTTCAAACTTTGCCCAACAATGGAGAAAATATGATAAACTCGCGACTGAAATGTTACTTAACTGATCTG
Source organism: Nicotiana noctiflora (assembly GCA_032618575.1). NCBI lineage: Eukaryota > Viridiplantae > Streptophyta > Magnoliopsida > Solanales > Solanaceae > Nicotiana > Nicotiana noctiflora. The sequence continues at coordinate 99,619 of JASVEL010009407.1, forward strand.
CCCGACCAAAAAATCCTTGGTCGTATTCCCACGCGAACACGATGTGAAATCTTTTAAAAATTCAAAAACCTCTTACGGCAATGCGACCTTGATCCCGTGATCGCTATGCACAAACACCTGGACCCACGCGAACGCGACAACACCATTCATGATCGCGTATAAGAAAAATCACTGGCCACCCAATCCTTCTTCACGAACGCGTACCTCTACTTTCTTCCTCTACGAGTTTGCATCAGACCCTTAGTGAAAGCGTAGGCCAAATTCTCTGACCCTAATTTACTTCTATGCATTCGCGTCCATAACCCACACGAACGCGATGCCTTAAATCCCTGCAGTTCATGACAGCAAAAACAAATCCTAAGCTTAACAAAAAAATGATCTGTTTAACCCCCGGAATAACCCCCGAGGCCCCCTGGACCTCAACCAAAATCACCAACCTACCCAAAATACGATACGAACTTGTTCCAATCATAAAAACACGTCCTTAAACAGAAAAATCATCCAATCAAGGCAGATTCAAGCCTAAGTTTCAACTAAAACTTCTGAAACCTACGTTCAATTAAAAACCTGACCAAACGATGTCCGAATGACCTGAAAATTTGCAGACATGTCCAAAATCACCTAACGAAGCTACTACAACTGTCGGAATTCCATTCTGGCCCCCGGATTAAAATCTCTCCAATCAACCGGATTCCGCCAAAATTTCAACTTCGCCAATTCAAGCCTATTTCTACACCAGACCTCCAAATTCAATTTCGATCGCTCCCCTAAGTCACAAATCACCTCTGGAAGCTAACCGAACCACCGGAATCCACTTCTGAGCCCTCTAACTACATAGTTAACTTCAGGTTGACTTTTCTAAAATAAACTCCCTTCTAAGAGGCTATATGCCTTATTTTCAACAAGAATCATTCAAATTCACTCAATAGACTCTAATACCGATATATAACATGAAAAAATATAATAAGAGGAAAACAGGGCGATAAATCTCATGTCGACGGGCCGGGTCTTTACAACCACCAAATAAATACATGACAAAAAATGCTTCACTTACACCAGTTCCATCAACACATCTACCACTACAACTAGAATATGATATGAATATAGATCCAACGGATCACATAGGACACAACAAAACTGTATTCCCAACAATATCTATCTACTTTAACTTCTACAGGTTTTACAACTTATTCAAATAACATAGATATGCAGCTTAAACTCCCTATGGCTTTGAAAGATGAACTGGAAGCTCCTGCTGATCCACATCACTTTATACCATTATCTACAAAGGAAAAGGCAAGAATATACAATCCATGGCAACTTGCTATCATTATAAAGTTATATGGTCGAAAAAATGGACATGAACTACTCAGACAGAAAATCTATGCATTGTGGAACCCAACATAAAACCTAACACTTATTGATTTAGGGTCTCATTTCTTCTTGCTTAAATTTCAAAAATAAGAGAACAAGTTTCATGCTCTCCAAGATGGACCTTGGTTCATCTTAAACCATTTCCTATTGGTGAGGCAGTGTGAGCCAAAATTCAGGGCATCTGAAACAAAATTAACATACACTGCTATTTGGTTGAGATTACCTGAACTGGAAACTAAATTTTATGACCTTAAAATATTACACCAAGTAGGAAATAAGATTTGGAACATACTTAGTGTGGATATATGTAATTCTTCAACAACAAGAGGATGATATGTCCGTTTATGTTTTGAAGTGGCTTTAGACCAACCTTTAAAGTCACATGTTTTCATAGGAATCCATAAGCAGATCATCTTATATGAGAGCCAAAATTTGCGTTGTATCAAATGTGGAAAAATGGGGCACAATCAACGCTCCTGCACATACAACACTACTGAAAATCCTTTACATACATTACCTAATTCACATCCTAACACTGCTATTACTACTCAACACCCTACAGAGGACTGGAAAACTGTACAATTTCCCAAGAAACCAACCAGAAGATACAATGCAATCAAAGGACTCCACCATGCAGGCATGGCAGACGGGCCATTACAGTCTACACGTAATCCAGGTGTTTATGGTAATGATTCCACATTTTTAATTACTCCTAACTCTTTACCTTTTCTGACATATCTCTTAACAAAAGCAATACTCGTTTTAACATTAATAACAAGGATCATTTGGTAAATTCACAATCCCTATCTAATAAGTATAATATATTAACACCAACGATTACTAATGATAATCCCTCTACACCGCCAAAGAACAGCCTTACCCAACCAATTACCACTTAAATGCACACACCGCCAAAGGTCCACTCGGCGGAAATAGGTCAAAGCAGTAACTCCGCTTCTACATCAACATATGCACAGAAACACGTTGCCCACCCTGAACAAGACATGCAAATAAACCAAACTAAAGAAAAAAAGGTACCGTACGAGCACTAATACTATCGAACTACAGAAGATAAAAGGGAAACGCACGACTACCTACTAACCTTCTACCCTAATCTTTAACCTCCACACCCTTCTATCTAAGGTCATGTCCTCGGTTAGCTCAAGTTGCGCCATACCCCGCCTGATAACCTCTCCCCAAGACTTCTTTGGCCTACCCCTACCCCTTCTCTCATCTTCCAAGGATACCCTCTAACATCTCCGGACTGGGGCATCTGTGTTTCTCCACTTAACATGCTCGAACCATTTCAGCCTCACCTCAAGAAGATTTTCCGCTACAAGGGCCACTCTTACCTTGTCTCGAACAACTTCATTCCTTATTCTATCCAACCTAGTATGCTTCCTCATTTCCATCAATTTCACATACTCCAACCCCATCAATCATAGTGCTAATATCTACCACTAGTGTAGTTGCATGCCCACTTTTTAAAGCCAACTCTGAAAAGAGTACTCCCGATGTTTCCGTCACCCCTTCAACATGTACAACTCCCATGTCACCCTCATCAAAGGCAACCTACCCATCGACTTCAACACAATGTAATTCCGACACAATACTCTCTTCCCCACTGCCAACCTTTGGCCCTCCCTACACCAACTTGGGATCCAACTCATCTCTACCCTCATCGAGTTCATCTTCTATTCTAACCCTCTCCAACTCTGACATCCCCTTGGATACAACCATACCAGATTCCCCAATCTTATTTAACTCTACTAGAGAAAACCCTACCCGAAACTCGACCTACCTTATCCAACCAATAACCCACATTCTCCCAACTCGCCAGAACAAGATTAGGATCTTCAAGCAGAACTCGCAGCAGCCATCATATACAACACGGAACAAGGCCAGTTTATGCATGCCTGGATGGAATAAAAGTGTTTGTGTGGAAGGAGGAATACAAAAGAAAAATTTATGTAAGGTATCCTCAGTGACTGATGAAGGTATCATTCTGGATACGACCCATAATAAATCCCGACATCTGAAAATATGCCATGTTACTACTTCTAATATTTCGTCTACGCACAGGGGAGAGCAGGAGCAACTGGAGAAATCCAAGGAGCGGCCTGCTTGAATTAGACAATTATAATATGAGTATCATAATTTGGAACTGTAGAGGGGCATAATCCGCTACGTTTAGAAGGAACTTCCGCTCCCTGTTGAAAAGTGAAACATAATAAAATTGTTTCCGTTAGTTCACATTAGTTTACATTTGTCTACATGTGTCTACATTAGTTCATGAACTAGACATTAAGTAAGTACATGCATTAGAGTGTGAATTTCTTTATGCATTGGTGTCATCCATGTACCTTGAATGAAGTGAGGTGTGGACTTAGTTATTGTGTTTACATATACACTATGCTAGATGCATGAAAGAGTTCATCTATAAATAGCTATGTAATCTAGCCATTTAATGTAAGTCAAGTTGAATTGAAATCCACCTTTCCTCCATTTTTATTCTTTGTGAGTTTTGAGTGTTCTTTTGTGTTGTCTTGCTCTTCCAAAATTTTTAAAATTTGGTATCAGAGCACGTTGTGTTTGAGAGACAACCAAACTTGAAGAAAGATGACAGATAGTAATGGAACTCCATTCCAAGTTCCTATGCTCACAAAAGAAAACTATGGAAATTGGTGTATTCGGATGAAGGCCTTACTTGGTGCCTATGATGTTTGGGAACCGGTGGAAGTTGGAGGTGATGAATGGGGAAGATGATGCTGCCTTTAGAAAGAAGGATTAAAAGGAACTCACTCTCATCCATCAAAGTTTTGATGACAAGATGTTTGAGAAGATTGTAAATGCAACCACCTCCAAGAAAGCACGAGAGATTCTTCAAACATCCTATAAAGGTTTGGATAAAGTGAAAAGAGTTCATCTCCAAACCTTAAGAAGGGAGTTTGAATCATTGCATATGAAGGAATCCGAATCTGCTTCAAATTTTATTTCAAGAGTATTGGCTATGGTCAATCACAAAGAGATATGGTAAAGACTTGAGTGATGATAGGGTCGTTGGAAAAATACTATGACCCCTTGATTAAAAATTTAATTATATTGTTGTGGCTATTGAAGAGTTCAAAACCTTGGACACCATGACCATTGAAGAACTCACGGGTTATTTGCAAGCACATGAAGAAAAGTTGAAGAAACTGAAAGAAGAATCGGTTGAACAAGCTTTACAAGCAAGACTTTCTTTCAAGGAGAAATATGAAAAGCGTGGCTCGCAACAAAGAGGTTGTGGACATGGACAAGGCCGTGGTGGAAGAGGAAGAGGTGGTAGTCAACCACCTAGCAAAGAGAACAAAAGCAAAGACTATAACCAAGGAAGAGGCCGTGGAATGGGTAGAGGATTAGGCAAAGTCAGGGAAGGTATGATAAGTCTAATATTGAATGTTATGCTTGTCATAAATTTGGTCATTTTTCCTGGGAATGCAAAAGTAATGTGGAAGAGAAAAAAAAAAATTTGTGGAGAGCAAAAATGAAGATGGAGATGGCACTCTAATTCTTGCTTGCAAAGGAGAAGAAAGTGTAGAGAAAAATCAATGGTACCTTGACTCCAGTGTAAGTAGCCATATTTGTGGAAAGATTAATTTATTTGTGGAGTTTGAAGAATTGAATGGTGGAAACATCACTTTTGGAGATTCTTCACGGGTTAAAATCAAAGGAAAATGTATGATTTTAATTCGCTTGAAATATGGTAGCCACCAATTAATTCCTAATGTTTTGTATGTGCCGAAGATGAAAATTAACATTTTAAGCTTGGGACAACTTTTGGAGAAACATTATGATATTCATTTGAAGGATAAAAAGTTATTTATGAGAGATGAAAATGAGAGATTGTTAGCCAAAGTTCCTATGGCTAATAATAAAATGTTTATTTTGAATCTTCACAGTGATGTTCCAAGATGCTTGCTATCATGTGCTAAAGATTCATCTTGGCTTTGGCATATGAGATTTGGCCATGTGAATTTTGATAGATTAAGGTTGATAAAGAAGGACATGGTGATTGGGTTGCCAACAATTGATCATCCGAGCCAACTTTGTGAAGGATGTCTCTTTGGAAAGAAAGCAAGAAAAAGCTTTCCTGAGGAGTCTTTGACTAGAGCTCGATGCCCATTGGAGTTGATTCACATGGATGTGTGCGGACCAATCAAGCCATCTTCACTTGGTAAAAGTAATTATTTTTTACTTTTCATTGATGATTTTTCTAGAAAAACTTGGGTTTATATCTTGAAGGCAAAATCAGAGGTGTTTGAGATTTTCAAAAAGTTCAAGAGCATGGTGGAGAAACAAAGTGGCTACCAAGTGAAGTCATTGCGGTACGATAATGGTGGCGAATTCACTTCAAATGAATTCAAGGTTTTTTGTGAAAAAAATAGAATTTGTCATTTTTTGACAGTTCCAAGATCACCAAAAAAATGGCATCATAGAAAGAAAGAACCGAACTATTCTCAACATGGCACGGAGTATGTTGAAGAGAAAAAATATGCCGAAGGAGTTTTGGTCTGAAGCAGTTGCTTGTGCGGTGTACTTGTCAAATCGGTGTCACACCAAGAGTGTTCGTGAGAAAACACCTCAAGAGGCTTGGAGTGGTTTCAAGCCAAAAGTTGCTCATTTGAGAGTTTTTGGGAGCATTGATTATGCACATGCGCCGGATGAGAAGAGGTCCAATCTTGATGATAAAAGTGAAAGGTATGTTTTCATTGGCTATGATCAAAATTCTAAAGGTTATAAATTATATAACCCAAGAAATGGCAAAGTCACCATAAGTAGAGATGTGTAATTTGATGAAGAGAATGCTTGGGAACGGAAAGCTAAAGAGCAAGATTACTCTTTTAGTCCTTTCTTTGAAGATGATGATGGAGAAGTTGTGGAGAATCCTATCACACCACCAATACCTTCAACAAAAAATCAAGAAAGAGATGAGTCAAGTACAAGATCTTCAAGTGAGGTGCCTCGGATGACTAGAAGTCTTCGTAACTTGTATGAGAATACAGAAGTGGTAAGAGATGATTTATATGATTTTACTCACTTTTGTTTGTTGGTGGATAGTGAGCGTGTAACTTATAAGGATGCTGCCCAAAATATCAAATGGAGAGATTCCATGGATGAAGAAATAAAAGTAATTAAGAAGAATGATACTTGGGAGTTGGCCACACTTACAAAAGGCAAAAGCACCATTGGTGTCAAATGGGTGTACACGTTGAAGAAAAATTCCAATGGAGAAGTGGAAAAGTATAAAGCAAGATTGGTTGCCATGGAATACAAGAAAAAGGCCGGTATTGACTACGATTAAGTTTTTGTGTTGGTTGCTCGTTTGACTATTAGAGATTGCATATCTAATAAAGTTGTGGAGCTTGAGCATGTGAAGTCACAAGATCAAATTGCGGATATTTTCACCAAGCCGTTGAAGATTGAGCTTTTTCAAAAGCTAATGATGGCACTTGGAGTGATGAAACAAGTTTAAGGGGGGATGTTGAAATGTGAAACATAATAAACTTATTTTCCTTAGTTCACATTAATTTACATTTGTCTACATGTGCCTACATTAGTTCATGAACTAGACATTAAGTACATGCATTAGAGTGTGAATTTCTTTATGCATTGGTGTCATCCATGTACCTTGAATGAAGTGAGGTGTTTACTTAGTTATTGTGTTTACATATATACTAGGCTAGATGCATGAAATAGTTCTCCTATAAATAGCTATGTAATCTGGCCATTTGATGTAAGTCAAGTTGAATAGAAATCCTCCTTTCCTTTATTTTTCTTCTTTGTGAGTTTTGAGTGTTCTTTTGTATTGTCTTGCTCTCCCAAAATTTCTAACACTCCCTTCTTAATTACAGTAGGCCATCCATGGTAGTGCTTCTGGAGACTCACTATCAAACTTATCAACACCTTAGGAATGACTTCAATTTTGATTGCCTTATTGAGGTGGCTTCCATTGGACAATTTGGGGGAATAGCCATTTTTATGGCTCTCCAATGTGCTAAATGTTGAGACAATAGCCACCACTGCCCAAGAGGTCCATTGCACATCCAGGTAAATCCCTTGCCATTTGAATATTTGTTCACTGCTATTTACGCAAGGACTAATTTATGTCATAAGAAAATGCTTTGGGAAAATTTAATGTGTGTATATGGTAACTACAAAGGCCCTTGGATTTTAGGAGGGGATTTTAACAAAATAACACATACTGCTGATAAAATTGGTGGGCTACCTATAACTATATCATGTTCAGATAAATTCTTAGATTGTCTCAATTATTGTAACTTGGTAGATTTAGGTTACAAAGGCAGTCGTTATACTTGGACAAATGGCTGCTAATATACCTGAGCGTATTGATCATGTTGTTGCAAACTATAGTTGGATACAACAATTCCCTGAGGCAATGGTCACTCATCTCCCACGAACACACTTAGACCATTGTCCCATAAAGTTAGAATTTCAACATAGGAATCTCCCTAAAAAGAAAAGTTTTTATTTTAAGACTATTTGGATGTCACACCCTACTTTTCCAACTATTGTTAAAGAATCCTGAGGGATAATTTAACTTTCATTCCTGCTATACATCAGTTTACTAAATTAGTACAAGAATGGAACATCTCCACCTTTGGTAACATTTTTAGACGAAAAAATTACATCTTAGCTCGACTCACTGGTCTTCAGTCCTCTATCCATTATCCCACTAGTATTTTTCTACAAAACTTATAACAACAGCTTATAATAGACTATAGATATCTCCTGATACTAGAGGAGGATTTCTAAAAATTAATATCCCGTATAAATTGGCTTAATAATGGGGATGAAAATGCAAAAAATTTCCACTTGTCCACAATAAACTATATAAGACAAAATAGAATTACTGCTCTTCAAGACCAAGGAGAAACTGGCTCACTAATCCTAATCAGATAAAAGATCATATTACCCTTTTCTATAAATCTATTCACAACTACTAACACTCTTTCTTATCCTAATAATAACAACAGCTTTTCATACAATATTCTAACTCCTAAGGACAACCATATTTTACTATAGCCTTTACAGGATAAGGAAATCATTGACGCTATCCATTCTTTCAAACCACTTAAAGCACCAGGATCGGATGGTTTACATCCTGTCTTCTACCAGAAATATTGGCATATTATAGGAGATTCTGTCAAAAATTTCTGTCACAAGGTTTTTATTAATTTTTGTATTGACCCTACTATTAACAATACTTTTATTTGTCTCATTCCCAAAAATGAGAATGCTGCCACAATCTCACATTATCGTCCTATCAGCCTCTGTAATACTATTTATAAAGTTATAACAAAATTCATAGTAAATAGATTAAAACTTTTTCTAGAACATATTATTCATCCTACTCAGTCTAGCTTTCAAATAAATAAGAGAGCGACTCATAATGCCATAGTAGTTCAAGAAATCCTACATAGTTTCTGGAAAAGGAAAGGCCTTAAATTAAATATACTTCTAAAACACGACCTTGAAAAAGCTTTTGATAAGTTAGAATGGTCATTCATTCACAATACCCTATTATTCTTAAATTTCCCTAAAGCTCTCATAAGCCTTATCGTGTCTTGCATTACGACTACCTCCACTTCCATACTTATTAATGGTAGCCCCACCACATCTTTTACACCCACTCGAGGTATTAGGCGGGGTGATCTCTTATCACCCTATTTGTTCATGCTCTGTCTAGAAATGCTTTCCCGGAGTATTAATTCAGCTGTTGACTACAATAGATGGTTGCCTCTTACAGTATCAAAAAGGTCACCGCAAATCTCTCATCTCTTTTTTTGCAGATGATATCATTCTAACTTCACAAATTACTCCAAGTACTTGTCAGTCAATTGTCAATACCCTTAATCAGTTCACCCATCAATCGGGTCGAACAATATATTTAGGAAAATAAAAAAATATACTCCTCTAACAACTACCAACCTTCTATTAGAGAAGGAATAGTACACCTTTTTCAAATGAATGAAAGTAAAACTTTTGGAAAGTATCTAGGTTTTTCCATCTTTACACAAAAGCCCTGCAAAAGGGATTATCAATTTCTATTGAACAATTTTAAAACTAAATTGTAGGGTTGGAAGACTACATTCCCGTCAAGAGCTGGAAGAATCACTCTAATAAAAGCCACCCTTAATTATCTACCGAATAATTTAATACAGTATATCAAAATCCCTGAATATATACTTACCTACCTTAATCGGTACCAATAATTTTCTTTGGGGCACTACTCCCCAATAGAAAAAAATGCCGCCTCATTAAATGGTCAACAGTAACACAACCCATTGACCAAGGGGGATTACGAATTCACAATCTTAGTATTAAGAATAAAGCCTTACATGCAGGCTTATCCTGGAGATTATTCCATAATCCAAATCACTTGTGGGCATAAGTACTCCTCTATGCTAACATCAGACCACAATCCTCAGTCCGAATTAAAGCCTCGAACACTTGGAGACTTATTATTAAGGCATGGTCCTACTGTCAACTAGGAGCTAAATGGAATCTCTCCATAGGGAATCATGTCAAGATTTGGACTGATCCCTGGATCACCCATAATAAAACATTACGTAGTTACATTTATAGACCTTTGCCACAACATGAGGAAACTAAATTAGTGTCAAATTACTATCATGATAATGCTTGGCATTTAGAAAATTTACCATTCCATTATCCCACTCAATTATACACAACAATTACTAATATTTATATGCCTACTATCCCAGCAATGCCTGATCAAATTTACTGGGCTCTTACTGAACATGGGATTTTTACAACAAAATTCATGTACACTGCTTTATTATGAACAACCTATACAGATACACCACTTTCTCAGTGCTATAAGTGGATGTGTAAATTTCACATCCCACCAAAATAAAAAAAAATTCTATGGCTACTTTTCCATATTAGACTGCCCACAGCTTCATACTTGGCAAGAATGGGAATTATGCGCTCAAATCTTTGTATGAAATGCCATATGGAGCCTGAAACAATATGCCACATATTTTTTGATTTCCCTCACACATCTCCTTTATGGAATACACTAGGGATATCCCTAACAAATATTTTTCCCTCAAACTCATTTTCCTAACAATCTTGCCTGGCTACATCAACTAGTACACACCTCCTCTGTAACGACCCGACCCGTCGTTACGGGAATTTCCACCCCGTTACCTGGAATTTTCAAATTTTATACTTTTATATCAGTATTAGAGTATATCGGGTGAGTTAGGAGTGATTCGGGTTGGAAATGAAACAAATAGCATGTTTGAAGGAAGCTTGAATATGGGAAGTCAACCTAGAGTTGACTATTGATTTAGAGTGCTCTAAATCGGATTCCGATGATTCGACTAGTTTTGGGGGATCATTTATGACTTAGGAGAGCAATCGGAATCGAATTTGGATGTCCGGTGTAGTTTTAGGCTTGAATTGGCGAAGGTTGAGTTTTGGCGAAAACCAGACGGTACGTGAGATTTGGATCCGGGGGTCTGAATGGAATTTCAACAATTTCTGTAGCTTCTTTATGTGATTTTGGATATGTCTGCAAATTTTCAGGTCATTCGGACATCGTTTGATCCGGTTTTGGATTGAATGTTAGTTTCGGAAGTTTGAAGAAACTTAGGCTTCAATCCGTGTGGAAATGGTGATTTTGATGTTTAGGATGATGTTTTCATGATTGGAACAAGTCCGTATCATGTTTTGGATTATGTTGTTGGTTTTCATTGGGGTCCCGGGGGCCTCGGGATGAATTCAGACCATCAACCGGGCATTTTGAACTTGGCAAAAATCTGCAGAAAATTGCAGGTTACTGTGCAGGCATTTAAGCCTTCGCGTTCGCGTGGCATGGGCCGCGTTCGCGAAGGCCAGGCGGGTCAAAGCATCATGATCGCGTGACTGGGCATCACGTTCGTGTAGGCCAGGAGTCTTGAGCTTGGCGATCGTGTTCCTGGGGTCGCGTTCGCGTAGGTGCGTGAGGGTGTGCATTGCGTTCGCGTGAGAGGTATCGCAAACGCGTAGAAGGAAAATCAGGCAGCTGGGAACTTGTTCATCACGAACGCGTTGGAGATGTCGCGTTCGCGAAGGGTAAGCCGGAGCTGAGCATCGTGAACTCGTGGGAGCTCACGCGAACGCGTAGGTATAAAGGTCTGTCAGTGAATTAAAAATCACAGAACAGAGCGCTCGCGGGTTCATTCACCCAAAACACAATTTTGAACCCTAGGGAGAAGAAAACACGAGGAAAACACTGGGATATCATCGGGTATTCATCGGAGATAAGATTCTTCACTCAAAAACATAATTTTATGGTAGAATTAACATCAATCTTCATGCATTTGGGTAAAAATTGTGAAGAATTGTGGCCTAGGTATTGAAAACGGGATTTTGAGTTTTGAAAGGTCATTCGAACTCCGATTTTGATAAAATTTATATGCATGGACTCGTGGCGAGACAAGGATCGCATGAGTATAATTTTATGAATTTTTCGGACAGCGGGCCCGGGGTCGGGTTTTTGCCAACTTAGCGTAATTATGAGTTTTTCATGTAAATTGAAATGGGTTATGTTTATTTGACCCATAAATGACACAATTATTGTGGTTTGAATAGATTCTACACGCGTGAGAACGAATTCAAAAGGAAAGAGCATTGCGGACGAGTCTACGACCGGCTAGAGGTGAGTAGTTTGTGTATATGGTAGCCTAAGGGTTTAAAACCCCGGCTTAGCACATTGTAACGCTAGTAAGGCGTGGCTCGCACCCCGTGGCATGTGCGGGATTGAATGTAACTAGGGATTAAGACTTGGTCCATCCCGGATATAAATAATATGCTATTAGTGAACGAAATACACTGTGTTGACATATCTGTGGGCTGTAAGCCTTGTTTGGGGCCTTGTGCCGACCTGTAGTATCCCTAGGGGATAATATTTATGTGACAGCTATACTTTCTTAATCACTGATCTCAGTCCTGGTATTTGAAATCACAGTATTGAAATGCTAAGTCACCGGTTTTTGCAAATTAAATAAAAGTTAAAGTATTTTCATAAATTATGAACTGGAAACTGGAATTAGGAAAAATGAAATGTTTGGGACTTATCTGATTAATGTGGACTGAGGATGGATCGGGCTGTACGCCGCAACAGTTTATATGAGGATCGGGCTACACGCCGCAGCGGTTGATATGAGGATCGGGCTGCACGCCGCAGCAGTATTGCGTTTGGGCTATAGGAGCCCCTCCGGAGTCTTTACACACCCCCAGTGAGCGCCATTGACGTTAAATGGATCGGGCTACACGCCGTAGCGGTTATGTCCATTGCATTGCATTTTTATTTGTTGAATTATTCTGTGGTAGCTGTATTGTAGTGTTGATGCTAATTCGTAGGAGATTCGGACTGTAGTTTAGCTTCATATTGTGGTATTCTGTGGATTTCTTACTTTCAGTTGCTTTATATATTTATTACTCACTGAGTACTTAGTACTCACCCCTACTCCCTGCACCTTTTGTGTGCAGATTCACATGTTCCAAAGGGCAGTTGAGCTACTGCAGCTACTTTATTACTACTATCCCGAGGAGGCTTTGAGGTAGCTACCGACGTTCGTAGGACCTGATCTCTTCCTCTTTATCATTTTGTTGTTTTCATTCTTCCTAGACTTGTTTGTATAGGATATTTCATCTGTAGAGGCTTTGTTAGAGGCTCCAGACTTGTGACTCCAGATCTTTGGGAGTGTCAGTTGTTTTCGCACTTCTCAGTATTTTGTTCATTATTATTATTATTGGAGTTCTTTGACTCATATATTTTTCTTGGGATGTCCATTTGGGGCTGATATTCGTTGTGATAATTAATTGTTGGTCTGGGTGGCCTAGCTTAAATTGTTGGGCACCATCAAGACCGGATTTGGGTCGTGACAAGTTGGTATCAGAGCCTAGGTTACTAGGACTCGCGAGTCATGAGCTGGTTTAGTAGGCTTTCGCGGATCAATGTGTAGACGTGTGTATCTATCCTCGGAGGGCTACAGAACTTTAGGAAAACCTCACTTTTCTTGGATTCATATCGTGCGATTTGTGTTATCGTGAAACTAAACTTTTTCCCTATTCTATTCTCTCGCAGATGGCTAGAACACGTGCTAGCGGACGTGGCGGACGACCACCATTGGCACCCAGAGGTCGTGGTCGTGGTAGAGGTAGGGCAGCAGTACCAGCACCTACTGACCCACCAGCTGACCAGACTCAAGGTCAGATTCCTGCACTAGTGGCCCAGGTTCAGGACCAGATTCCAGCGGCAGACGCTCCGGCAACTCAGGTTCAAGCACCGGCCGTGCCCATTGTGATACTGGGTCTTCGGGAGACCTTGGCTCAGATCTTATCAGTATGCACAGGCTTGTCTCAGGTCGTTGCAGCCTCTACTACAACGTCTTCTTCACAGGCAGGGGGGGGGAATTAGAACCCCATGGCTCGCACACCCGAGCCGGTAGTACACGGTATTCAGGCACCTGGGGCAGCTCCAGTCCAGCCAGTTGCACCCGTTGCACCAGCTCCTGCTCATGTGGTTCCAGTTATGCCCGACGACAAGCAGCGTCGTTTGGAGAGGTTTGAGAGGCTATAGCCTCCGGCATTCTATGGTGCTGAGGGCGAGGACGCCCAGGGTTTTCTTGATAAATGTCAGCGCATGCTTCGCACCGCGGGTGTTCTGGAGTCCAGCGGTGTTTCTTTCACCACTTTTCGGTTCACAGGTGCAGCATTTCAGTGGTAGGGGATTTTGAGAGGCGTAGGCCCATTGGGGAAGCGCCCCTCACTTTGTAGTAGTTCTCCACGATATTTTTGGAGAAGTATGTGCCTCAGTCCCAGAGAGAGGAGCTGCGTCGTCAGTTTGAGTGGCTGAAGCAGGGAGACATGACGGTTACTCAGTACGAGATGAGATTCACACAGCTGGCCCGTCATGCCATGTGGATGGTTCCTACGGACAGAGAGAGGATCCTGAGGTTTATTGATGGCCTTATTTATCCCATCCGCATATTGATGACCAGGGAGAGAACTTCGGGAGTTACCTTTGAGGAGGTGGTTGATGTTGCTCATCATATTGAGACAGATCACCGGAGAGAGCGGGAGGAGAGAGAGGCTAAGTGGCCTCGTGGTACTGGCAGTTACAGTGGTGCTTTGTCTAGGGGCCAACCTCAGTATAGCAGGGGTCATTCTTTCAGGTCTCATCAGTCTGGACATGCAGAGTCCAGTGGGGTTTCATCAGATCGTGGTCGTCAGGGCCATCAGGGTTATTAGGGTCAGCAGGGACGTCAGTAGAGTCAGCCAGCATTGAGTGCTCTTCCAGCTCAGAGCTCTGCTCCTGCTTCCTCAGCTCAGCAGCCCCTTCTTCCATCTTCGGGCTGTTGTTTTGAGTGCGGTGACTTGGGCCATATTAGGAGACAGTGTCCTCAGTGGCTTCGTAAGCGGTCTCAGCAGAGGGATCAGCCCTCGTCTTCTACTCCTGTGTCTTGAGCGCTAGCGCAGTCGGCTAGGACTGGTGGCCAGGTATCCAGAAGTCGCCTTTGGGGCGAGGATCGTACTGGTGGACGCCAGGCTCATTTCTATGCTCATCCGAATAGGAAGGACGCTAGTGCTTCAGATGCGGTCATTTCAGGTATTATCTCAGTCTGCCACAAGGATGCTTCTGTCTTATTTGATCCCGGATCCACCTATTCCTATGTTTCTACTTAATTTGCACATCACTTGCGTATGACCCGTGGTATTCTTGCTTTGCCCGTACATGTGTCTACCCTAGTGGGGGATACTGTTGTTGTGGATCAGGTATATCGATCCTATCTTATTACTATTGGGGGTCTGGAGACCCGAGTTGATTTATTACTATTGGGCATGGTAGATTTCGATGTGATTCTAGGCATGGATTGGCTATCTCCTTACCATGCGATTCTGGACAGTCATGCCAAGACAGTCACACTAGCTATTCCAGGTAGTCCGAGGATCAAGTGGCGTGGCTTGACTGATTATGTGTCCGACAGGGTGATTTTTTATATAAAGGCCCAACGAATGATTGGGAATGGTTGTTTATATTATTTGGCCTTCATTAGAGATGTTGAGGCTGAGACACCCAGTCTTGATTCAGTCCCCGTTGTGAGGAAGTTTACGGATGTATTTCCAGCAGACCTGCCAGGCATGCCGCCTGACAGGGATATTGACTTCAGTATTGACTTGGTGTCGGGCACTCAGCCCATTTCTATTCCTCCATATCGCATGGCACCAGCGGAGTTAAAAGAATTGAAAGCACAGCTTCGGGAACTCTTAGATAAGGGTTTCATTCTCCCGAGTGTGTCACCTTGGGGTGCACCGGTATTGTTCGTGAAGAAGAAAGATGGCACAATGAGAATGTGCATTGATTACAGGCAGCTGAACTAGGTAACGGTGAAGAATAAGTACCCATTGCCTCGTATTGAGGACCTATTTGATCAGCTTCAGAGAGCTAGTGTATTGTCTAAGATTGATCTTCGATTGAGCTATCATCAGTTGAAGATCAGGGACTCAGACATTATGAAGACTGCGTTCAGAATGCGATATGGGCACTATGAGTTGCTGGTGATGTCTTTCGGGCTGACTAATGCCCCAACAGCATTCATGCACTTGATGAATAGCGTATTTTGGCCGTACCTTGATTCTTTTGTGATTTTGTTTATTGATGATATTCTGGTGTATTCACGCAGCTAGGAGGAGCATGCACAACACTTGAGGGTGGTATTGCAGAGGTTAAGAGAAGAGAAGCTTTATGCAAAATTCACTAAGTGCGAGTTCTGGCTTGATACTGTGACTTTTCTAGGACAATTAGTGTCCAGTGATGGTATTCGGGTTGATCCACAGAAGGTCGAGGCAGTGCAGAATTGGCCCAGACCTTCCTCCGCTACTGAGATTCGGAGTTTCCTAGGCTTGGCAGGCTATTATCGCCGGTTTGTTCGGGTTTCTCATCTATTACTTCACCGTTGACTAAGTTGACATAGAAGAACGCTCCATTTGTGTGGTCTGGTGAATGTGAGGAGAGCTTCCAGAAGCTCAAGAAGGCTTTGACTACAGCTCCAGTACTTGTGTTGCCATCAGCCTCAGGGTCATATACGGTGTATTGTGATGCTTCTAGAGTTGGGCTCGGTTGTTTGTTGATGCAGGAGGGTAGAGTTATTACATATGCTTCTCGTCAGCTGAAGCCCTACGAGAAGAACTACCATGTTCATGATTTAGAGTTAGCTGCTATTGTTCATGCCTTAAAAATTTGGAGGCATTACCTATATGGTGTATCTTGTGATGTATATATCACCGCAGCCTTCAGCATTTGTTTAACCAGAAATATCTCAATTTGAGGTAGCGGAGGTGACCTGAGTTGCTTAAAGACTATGATATTACTATTTTGTACCATCTTGGGAAAGCCAATGTAGTGGCTGATGCATTGAGCCGGAAGGCTATTAGTATGTGCAGCTTGGCGTATATTCCAGTTGGGGAGAGACCCCTTTCAGTTGATGTTCAGGCGTTAGCTAATCAGATGGTAAGGTTGGATATTTCTGAGCCCAGTTGGGTGATAGCTTGTGTAGTAGCTCGTTCTTCTTTATATGATCGTATCCGAGAGCGCAAGTATGATGATCCACACTTACTTGTCCTTAAGGACAGAGTTCAGCATGATGATGCCAGAGATGTCACTATTGATAGTGATGGTGTATTGCGGATGCAGGGCCGGATATGCGTGCCCAATGTTGTCGGCCTTCGTGAGTTGATATTGGAGGAGGCCCACAGCTCGCGGTATTCTATTCATCCAGGAGTCGCGAAGATGTATCAGGATTTGAAGCAGCATTACTGGTGGAGAAAGATGAAGAAAGATATTGTGAGCCATGTGGCTCGGTGTCTAAACTGTCAGCAGGTCAAGTATGAGCATCGGAGACCTGGTGGTGTATTCCAGCGTATTGATATTCCGGAGTGGAAGTGGGAAAGAATAACTATGGACTTTGTTAGTGGACTCCCTCGGACAGCGAGGAAGTTTGATTCAGTTTGGGTGGTGGTGGATAGGTTGACCAAGTCAGCTCACTTCATCCCAGTGTGTACTACATACTCCTCAGAGCGGTTGGCAGAGATATTCATCCGTGAGATTGTGAGATTGCATGGAGTTCCCATTTCTATTATATCAGACAGAGGTACTCAGTTCTGGAGGACATTTCAGCGAGAGTTGGGTTCACAGGTAGTGTTGAGCACAGCATTTCATCCACAGATGGATGGGCAGTCTGAGCGTACTATTCAGATATTAGAGGACATGTTGCGTGCTTGTGTCATTGATTTCGGTGGTGCATGGGCTGATTACTTGCCTCTTGCGGAGTTTGCTTATAATAATAGCTATCAGTCCAGCATTCAGATGGCACAGTATAAAGCTTTATATGGGAGGTGGTGTAGGTCTCCAGTCGGTTGGTTTGAGCCCGACGAGGCTTGGTTGTTGGGGACAGAGTTAGTTCAGGATGACTTAGACAAGGTGAAGGTGATTCAGGAGAGACTTCGCACAACTCAGTCGCGTTAGAAGAGTTATGCAGACCGGAAGGTCCGAGATGTGTCTTATTCAGTGGGTGAGAAGGTGTTGCAAAGGTTTCGCCTACGAAGGGCGTTATGAGGTTTGGGAAGAAAGGGAAGTTGATCCCTAGGTTTATTGGACCTTTTGAGGTGCTTAGGAAAGTTGGGGAGATGGCCTATATGCTTGCCTTGCCACCCAGTTTGTCGGGAGTTCACCCGGTGTTCCATGTATCCATGCTCCGGAAGTATGTCGAAGACCCGTCTCATGTGTTAGACTTCAGCACGATACAGCTAGATGAGGACTTGACTTATGATGTGGAGCCAGTAGCCATTTTGGGTCGAAAGGTTCGTAAGCTGAGATCCAAGAACATAGCTTCAGTGAAAGTACAGTGGAGAGGTCGTCGCGTGGAGGAAGCAACTTGGGAGACCGAGCAAGAGATGTGGAGTAGATATCCACACTTATTTGATACTCCAGGTATGTTTCTTAACCCGCTCGCGGACAAGCATTTGTTTAAGTTGGGGAGAATGTAACGACCCGACCCGCCGTTACGGGAATTTCCCACCCGTTACCTCGCATTTTCATATTTTATGCTTTTATATTAGTATTAGAGTATATCGGGTGAGTTAGGAGTGATTCAGGTTGGAGATGAAACAAATAGCATGTTTGAAGGAAGCTTGAATATGGGAAGTCAACCTAGAGTTGACTATTGAGTTAGAGTGCTCGGAATCGGATTCCGATGATTCATCTAGATTCGGGGGATCATTTATGACTGAGGAGAGCAATCGGAATCGAATTCGGAGGTCCGGTGTATTTTTAGGCTTGAATTGGCGAAGGTTGAGTTTTGGCGAAAATCGGACGGTAGGTGAGATTTTGATTCGGGGGTCGGAATGGAATTCCGATAATTTCTGTAGCTTCATTATGTGATTTTGGATATGTCTGCAAATTTTCAGGTCATTCTTTCATCGTTTGATCAGGTTTTGGATTGAATGTTAGTTTCGGAAGTTTTGAAGAAACTTAGGCTTGAATCCATGTGGAAATGGTGATTTTGATGTTTAGGATGGTGTTTTTATGATTGGAAGAAGTCCGTATCATGTTTTGGAGTATGTTGGGGGTTTTCGTTGGGGTCTCGAGGGCCTCGGGATGAATTCGGACCATCAACCGGGCATTTTGAACTTGGCAAAATCTGCAGAAAATTGCAGGCTACTGTGCAGGCATTTAAGCCTTCGCATTCGCGTGGCATGGGCCGCGTTCGTGAAGGCCAGGCGGGTTAAAGCATCGCGATCGCGTGACTGGGCATCGCGTTCGCGTCGGCCAGGAGTCTTGAGCTTCGCGATCGCGTTCCTGGGGTCGCATTCGCATAGGTGCGTGAGCGTGTGCATCGAGTTCGCGTGAGGGGTATCGCGAACGCATAGAAGGAAAATCAGGCGGATGGGATCTTGTTCATCGCGAACGCGTTGGAGATGTCGCATTCGCGAAGGGTAAGCCGGAGCTGAGCATCGCGAACGCGTGGGAGCTAATGCGAACGAGTAGGTATAAAGGTCTGTTAGTGAATCCAAAATCACAGAACAGAGAGCTCGCGGGTTCATTCACCCAAAACACAATTTTAAACCCTAGGGAGAAGAAAACACGAGGAAAACACTGGGATATCATCGGGTATTCATCGGAGGTAAGATTCTTGACTCAAAAACATAATTTTATGGTAGAATTAACATCAATCTTCATGAATTTGGATAGAAAATTGTGAAGAATTGTGGCCTAGGTATTGAAAACGGGATTTTGAGTTTTGAAAGGCCATTCGAACTCCAATTTTGATAAAATTTATATGCACGGACTCGTGGTGAGACGAGGATCACATGGGTATAATTTTCTGAATTTTTCGGACAGCGGGCCCGGGGTCGGGTTTTTACCAACTTAGCGTAATTATGAGTTTTTCATGTAAATTGAAATGGGTTATGTTTATTTGACCTGTAAATGACACAATTATTGTGGTTTGAATAGATTCTACACGTGAGACATTGAATTCAAAAGGAAATAGCATTGCGGACGAGTCTACGACCGGCTAAAGGTGAGTAGTTTGTGTATATGGTAGCCTGAGGGTTCGAAACCCCGGCTTAGCACATTGTGACGCTAGTAGGGTGTGGCTCGCACCCCGTGGCAGGTGCGGGACTGATTGTGACTAGGGATTGAGACTTGGTCCATCCCGGATATAAATAATATGCTATTAGTGAAGGAAATACACTGTGTTGACATATCTGTGGGCTGTAAGCCTTGTTTGGGGCATTGTGCCGACCTGTAGTATCCCTAGGGGATAATATTTATATGACATCTATACTTGCTTAATCACTGATCTCAGTCCTGGTATTTGAAATCACAATATTGAAATGCTAAGTCATCGGTTTTTGCAAATTAAATAAAAGTTAAAGTATTTTCATAAATTATGAACTGGAAACTGGAATTAAGAAAAATGAATTGTTTGTGACTTATCTGATTAATGTGGACTGAGGATGGATCGTGATGCACGCCATAGCGGTTTATATGAGGATCGGGCTGCACGCCGCAGCGGTTGATATGAGGATCGGGCTGCACGCCGCAACAGTATTGCGCTTGGGATGTAGGAGCTCCTCCGGAGTTTGTACACACCCCTAGTGAGTGACGTCGACGTTAAAAGGATCGGGCTACACGCGGTAGCGGTTATGCGCATTGCATTGCATTTTTATTTGTTGAATTATTCTGTGGTAGCTGTATTGTACTGTTGATGCTAGTTCGTAGGAGATTCGGACTGTAGTTTAGCTTTATATTGTGGTATTCTATGGATTTCCTACTTTCAGCTGCTTTATATATTTATTACTCACTGAGTACTTAGTACTCACCCCTACTCCCTGCACCTTTTGTGTGCAGACTCAGGTACTGAGGAGCAGTAGACAGGATTTTTCCAGCGTTGCAGAGTCACGCCGAGTTGCTGAGGTAGCTGCCGACGATCGCAGAACCTAGCTTCTCCTCCTCTTTCTAGTTGTTATTTTATATTTAGACTTGAGTTTTTCTATACATTATTCTCTAATTCTGTTGGGTTTTGTTAGAGGCTCCAGACTTGTGACTCCAGATCTTTGGGAGTGTCAGTTATTTTCGCACTTCTCAGTATTTTGTTCATTATTATTATTATTGGAGTTCTTTGACTCATATATTCTTCTTGGGATGTCCATTTGGGACTTAAATTCGTTGTGATAATTAATTGTTGGTCTGGCTGGCCTAGTTTAAATTGTTTGGTGCAATCACGACCAGATTTGGATCTTGACATCCTGCCCCTCTACTTCTTATCATATACCATGCACAACAGTAATCCTTTTTGTGCTATGGAATATTTGGATAGCCAGTAATAAACATCTTTTTGAAAATAACTAATTTTTTTCTTTGAAACTGTCATATCCTGAAAAATGCAGTTAAATTTTATTTCCTAACACAATCTTCTACACAGAATTTGCTTACAACACCCCTTTTGCATAAAATGGCACCCTCCCGCTCCAAATTCTTTTAATCTCAATATTGTTCCCCATACAAAGAAAAATATGGCATTGGGGGTGTTTTCCGTAACAGTTAGGGCAATTGAATTTTAGGCTTCGCATGAACAGCTCAGAAGGGTACTCCAATTCATAGTAAACTACTTTTGTTACTTGATAATAGGTGAATTTGACTATATTTATGCCCTAAATAATCACACTTTGTTGTTGAATTGATATTGTTTATGATGAAAAAATGCTTTTATTAGTGTTTATTGGTGTGTTATAGGTACGCATGAGCCATTGGATACTAAAGGAGCTATTTTGGAGTCACAAGATAGTAAAATGGCCAAGTGAAGAGTTGAAGTGAAGTTAGCTTGAAGAATTGAAAAAAGTATCCAGATTACTGTTCATCCGCGGTTCACTCAGAACCGCGGATGAACTGCGGAAAAACAAGCTCGCGGAACTTCAAGAGATTCAGAGAACTGTTCTATTCGCGGTTCGTCCGCGACCGCGGAAGGCGCCGCAAATTTTAGTCCTAATTTTGTACAAAATCAATTTTTAAGCCCTAAACCCTTTATATAAACCACTAGTCCGTGCAAAAGAGGCAAGCATTGTATTTTTTACTACTTTTGCAAGATTATTAGTAAGAGAGAACTCTTTCAACTTATTCCTTTCTTTTATGTAAATTATTTGTTTATGAATTCAATTATTATTCTTGTTCCTTTGATCATGAGTAGCTAATTCCTTTTCTAAGGTTTTGATGGAACCTATTGGGTGATGAAATTCTCGTTTATGTGATTACAAATTGTTAGCTAGATTTCAATTTGTTCAACTTCGTTCTTATTGTAGTTAATTGGTAGAGCTCCCGATTAGCTGTGCCTATTTAGTGTGCGTAACTTGGAAAAGAGTGCATATTTAGGTATATTGTTGAACAACAGCACACCTAAGTTATTGGAGGAATCTATAACCTAAGGCGTAGAGATGGGATTAGGAATAACGAAGTCTTGTGTGCAATCTTAACTGAACTATTCAAATTAAAGCTAGCTAGGGTAGTTTGGGAGAGTGCACAAGTAAATTATTGTAATTTCTCGGGAGAGGGTTACAGTACAAATAACGTTCTTGATTGATAGAATATATTGACAATTTGTATGAGCATAAACAAAAGGGATCCCATCAATAGGGGAAATCAATACCTTAGTCTTTCTCCATATTATTTACCCAATATTCAATTCTTTCTTTTCAGTCTTTTAGTTCTTGCAAAGTAGCTGTTCGAAAAACTCACAAAAATATACTCAAAGTTTAGGAACTTGATTCGGAAGTTTTCTTGGGTTGTGAAAGTTGCAATTGGTAGGCTAATTCTCTGTGGGATCGATTCTGGACTTATTAGACCAGGTTATATTGACTACGACCGTTGCTTGGACGTGAATCAATTTTGGCGTCGTTGCCGGGGAATTAACGGAATCATCAATTGCCATTGACAGAACTTCAAGATTCTTGTATAGTTAGGTTCTTTGTACAATTTACATTGAATATTTTGATGGTTGTTGATTTGGGTACTCAGGTCCATTCCTAGAAAATCTGCAAGGACTGGAGAACTAATTGAAGGACTCACATACCGCAGGCAAACTTTCCGGGCACGTAACGGGGCTATCAAACAAATTCAGGAATCTCAGCAACCAATAAAACTAGACTTCGACATGGGTGACGTGAACGACCCAAACCAGCAAGCTCGGTTAAACATGCAAGAGGCACAGGAGGCGCTGGAGGTGCAGGAAGGTGCACTCTTTGACTGGGCACAACCCATAGCGGATAGTTTGGCAACTACCATCGTTGTGCCAGCGATTCAAGCTGAGTCTTTCCAGATTTCTAACAACATGCAACACTTGTTTCAAAACAAGGGATTATTCTCTGGGTCTCAGGTTGAAGATCCACAGCAGCACCTGAAGAACTTTCTCTCGATATGCAAGACATAGAGGCAACTGAATGTGACTCCGGAAGCCATCAGACTATTGCTCTTTCCGTTCTCAGTTACAGGGGCTACACAGGTATGGCTAAACTCACTTCCCATAAACTCTATTGCAAATTTGAATGAGTTAGTCAAGCAATTCCACAACACGTTTCATCCACTTAACAAGACAGCTCAACAAATTGATGAGATTGTGAGCTTCAAGCAGAAACCAATGGAGACATTACATGAAACTTGGGGAAGATTCAAAGGTATGCTTGTTCTGTGTCCTCACCATGGGATTCCTGAACAGATGTTGGGTCAAAGGTTCTACATGGGGCTTTCACATAGTATGAAGAATATTGTAGATGCTTCAGCAGGTGGGGCTTTTCTGAGCAAGACTTGGAGAGAGGGCCAAAATTTGCTAGACAAGATGGCTCAAAATTCCGGGTGGACGACCAGGAATGCTCCTATCACTCCAGTGGTACACTCTGTACCTCTAAAACCATCCAACACTCTAGAGGAGAACATGGCAATCTTATTGACACAAATGAGCATCCTGACGAAGAAGGTGGAAGAATGAGGGGTCAAGCAGCAGGTTCATATTGTTGACACTACCAATGGTGGTTTATGAACATCTTGCATTAGCCAACCCATAGGTAATCCATGGGCTGTAGACCAAGAACATCATCATCAGCATGAAGACATGAATTATGTGGCTAATTATGGAGGGCAGCGACAGGGTAACCAGAGTTGGGGTCAGCAAGCTCCACAACAGTACAGGCCTTCTCAGCCACAATATAATGCAGCTGGTATGAGGCCACCACACAACATGGCTCCATATCCTAGACCTCAGAATTTCAGCAATCAGCAGCAGGGATATCATCCTCCTCCACCACAGCATGGGGGTAGACATGACGATGGGTTCGCAAGGTTGGAAGCTATGATGCAGCAAGTAATTGGGTCAAATGCCAAAACCAATGAAAGGATAGATGCACATGATGAAGCTATCAAGAATATTGAAGTACAGGTGGGCCAGATTACTATGTCTCTTAACAATTGTCCTCAAAAGACATTGCCTGCAGATACACAAACAAACCCAAAATATCAAGTCCCAAAGCAGCTAATGGCAGTGACTCTGAGAAGTGGTAGAGATCTTAATGCTGAGCAGGAAAAAGAGAGAAGTAACATACAGGCTAAGACACTCACTCCAGTGCACATTGAACTCGATGAGTCCACCGGGTTAACAAAAGTTGCAATCCATCCAGTTGCTAAAATAAAGAGATGTAACAGGGAACGAACAAAGTAGCTGAACAGGTAGAGCAGCAGGTTGAAGAGAAAGTGATAGAAAAAGAAATGTCCAAAGTCATTGGGAAGAAGAGGCCTCCACCACCATCCCCCAAAGGTTGGCCAAGCACTAGAAAGAAAAGCAATACAAAAAGTTCTTTGAGATGCTCAAGCAAATCCAGGTAAACATTCCTTTAATTGAAGCTTTGAAAGAAATGCCTGGGTATGCTAAGATGATGAAAGACTTAATGTCACGCAAATTTGATTTCCAAGACTTGGCCACCGTGACTCTTACTCAGACTTGTAGTGTAGTGGTCTCTAGACCCATTGCTAAGAAGCTATCTGATCCAGGTAGCTTCACCATTCCATGCACTATAGGAAATTGTGCCTTTGCAAAGGCATTGTGTGATTTGGGGGTGAACATTAATCTCATGCCCTTGGTGATTTATAAGAGGCTAGGCATTAGGAGAGTCAGTCCTACCTCCATGTTATTACAGCTTGCTGACAGGACTGTTAAGTGTCCATTTGGTATATTAGATTATGTGCTTATCCAGGTGGGGAAGTTTGTGTTTCCCACCGATTTTGTGATTCTTGACTGCAAGGTGGACGAGGAAATTCCTATAATCTTAGGAAGACCATTCCTAGCCACCGGGAGGGCTTTGATTGATTGTGAGACTAGGGAACTCAAGATGAGGTTGAATGATGAGGAGATCATATTCAACGTGCAAAAATCCATGAGGCGCCCTAGTGAGTTCGCGAATTGTTCTCTTATTGATGCGGTTGATGTGATAGTGGAGACAGACGATGCAGAGTTGACCAATGAAGATCCACTTCAAGCATGCCTAATGAACTTAGAAGAGGTAAATGGTGAATGTCTAGCAGAATAGGTACTATCTCTAGAAGGCAAGGGGTTTTGGGAGAGAGAGCTTGAATTCGAGTCTCTACATTTAGAGAAAAGAGAGACCCCTCCTGCAAAGCCATCCATAGAAGAGCCACCAAAGATGGAGCTTAAACCACTACCATCTCATCTCAGGTATGAATTTCTAGGTCTTAACTCCACTTTACCTGTTATTATCTCATCTGGTTTGTTAGATGTACAGGCTCAAAAGCTTATACAGGTACTAAAAGAATGCAAGACTGCCATTGGGTGGACCATGGCTGACATAAAAGGGATCAGCCCCACATACTGCATGCATAAGATTCTCCTGGAAGAGGGACACAAACCTTCCAGGGAACACCAAAGAACGCCGAACCCAAACATGAAGGAAGTGGTGAGGAAAGCGGTAATCAAGTGGCTAGACGCGGGAATCATTTTTCCAATCTCTGATAGTAGCTGGGTTAGTCCAGTTCAATATGTGCCAAATAAAGGTGGCATGACGGTGGTGAAAAACGAGAATAATGATTTGATCTCATCTAGAACCGTCACCGGGTGGAGAATATGCATGGACTACAGGAAGCTGAATCTAGCCACCCGCAAAGACCACTTCCCACTTCCCTTCATTGATCAGATGCTTGACAAGTTGGCAGGGAGGTCACACTTTTGCTTTCTGGATGGGTACTCGGGGTACAACCAAATCTCCATAGCCCCCGAGGATAGAGAGAAGACCTCATTCACATGCCCATATGGCATTTTTGCCTTTAGGAGGATGCCATGCAATGCACCTGCCACATTCCAAAGGTGCATGATGGCTATTTTCACCGACATGGTGGAAGACATTATGGAGGTCTTCATGGATGATTTCTTAGTGGTAGGGAATTCATTCGATGAATGCGTTGTCAATCTTACAAGAGTGCTGAAATGGTGCATGAAGACAAACTTAGTGCTAAACTGGGAGAAGTGCCATTTTATGGTACAAGAAGGTATAGTATTGGGGCACCGGGTTTCAAGCAAAGGTATTGAGGTAGCCTGAGCTAAAGTTGGTGTCATTGCAAAGTTGCCTCCACCAACATCTGTCAAGGCCATTAGAATCTTTCTTGGACATGCCGGATTTATCGGAGGTTCATTAAAGACTTCTCCAAAATCTCAAAGCCTCTCTGTAAGTTACTTGAAAAAGATCACACCTTTGTTTTTTATGATGAATGTCGGATTGCTTTTGAGGAACTAAATAAGAGGTTGGTCACAGCACCCATCATCATTGCCCCCGACTTGGAGCAACCGTTCGAGCTAATGTGCGATGCAAGTGACTATGCAGTGGGGGCAGTGCCTGGCCAAAGGAAAGATAAGCAGATGCATCCAATCTATTATGCTAGTAGAACATTGAGTGGAGAACAACTAAACTACACAGTGACAGAAAAGGAGATGCTGGCGGTCGTGTTCGCGTTTGACAAATTCAGATCCTATATCATAGGGTCCAAGGTAATTGTATACACAGACCATGCAGCTTTAATGTACTTAATTGATAAAAAGGACTCTAAGTTGCGCCTAATTCGTTGGGTGCTGCTTCTTCAAGAGTTCGACCTTGAAATACATGATAGAAAGGGCACCGAAAATCAAGTCGCTAGCTGATCATTTGTCACGGCTTGAAGGAGCTGAAACTGTCAAAGAGAGTGAAGAAATTCTGGAAACCTTTCCAGATGAGCAGACGCTCACCACCACTCTCCTTGAAGCGCCATGGTATGCAAATTATGCAAATTACCTGGCCAGCGGTATTATTCCTCATGACCTCTCATCGGTCCAGAGGAAAAGATTTTTTTCGTGAAAGCCAATTTTATTATTGGGATGAACCCTATTTGTTTAGGATATGTATCGATAACATGATCCGGAGATGCGTCCCCGAGATCGAACATTCTTCTGTTTTGCAGGCGTGTCATGCTTCAGCATATGGTGGTCACTTTGGAGGAGTGCGAACGACCACCAAGATACTTCAGGCCGGTTTCTATTGGCCAACGGTATTTAAAGATGCTCACTTGTGGGTGAAAGGTTGCAATGAATGTCAACGCACCGGGAACATCTCCTGGCGTCATGAAATGCCAATGAACCCTATTCAGCAAGTGGAAGTATTTGACGTCTGGGGAGTAGACTTCATGGGGCCCTTTGTCAGCTCATACAGCAATAAGTACATACTTGTTACGATAGACTATGTGTCCAAATGGGTGGAAGCTGTAGCATTACCCACCAATGATGCTAAGGTGGTGGTGGGATTTCTGAAGAAGAACATTTTCACCCGTTTCGGGACTTCGAGGGCTATCATCAGTGATGGGGGTACACACTTTTGCAACCGGCCATTCGAGAAATTGCTGGCTAAATATGATGTGAAACACCGAGTTGCTACTCCATATCACCCGCAAACCAGCAAGCAAGTTGAGGTCTCGAACAGGGAGATAAAGAGTGTATTAACAAAAATAGTGAACCCACGAGGACCAACTGGTCCAGGAATCTTGATGATGCATTATAGGCATACAGGACAGCATTCAAGACAACAATCGGCATGTGACCATACAAATTGGTGTTTGGGAAAGCTTGCCATTTACCTGTGGAACTAGAGCACAAATCATGTTGGGCACTAAAGCAATTGAATCTCAGCTGGGATAAAGCGGGGAAATCTAGAATGACTGGGTTGCACGAGTTGGAAGAATTCCGGTATCTAGCCTTCGAGAGCACAAGACTATACAAATAACGGATGAAGCAGATTCACGACTAGAACATCATAGAGCGTAACTTCAAAACCGGGGACAAGGTACTGTTATACAATTCTAGATTACGGTTGTTCCCGGCCAAATTAAAATCAAGGTGGTCTGGCCCCTTTCGGGTAATTGAGGTATTAGATTCGGGCGCTGTGGAAATTCAAGCCATTGATGGTTCACGCACATTCAAAGTAAATGGACAGCGGTTGAAACTTTATGTTGGCATGAATGACATCGGTGACAAAGTGGAACTATGGTTAGAGGAACCTCAAAGGTCTAGCGAGCCTTGAAATGTGCTAAGTTGAGTCGTGTTGCAACGTTAAATCAGGCGCAACGTGGGAGGCAACCCACAAACCTGTTGTAAGTATACTAATTATAGTTAGTCTATATATAAAAAAATAAAAAATATTTCTGCCCAGGGAACAAAAAATTCAGAGAAGGTCTCTGTTCGCGGTTCATCCGCGGTCGCGGACGAATCGCAAAAAATGACCTTCTCTGAACTTGACTGTTTGCGGTTTGTCCGCGACCGCGAACAAACCACGAACGACACGGTCAGTTTCGCGGTGGACAGAAAACTTAAAAAAATTATTTTAATTCCCCCCCGCCCTTTAATAACCCTAAAGCTAAACCCCCCCTTATTCCAACATACCAGCTGCCTCTCACTCCCCAAACTCCCTATCTCTCTACAAATTCTCCTCCTTCTCTCTACTATTTCTTCTCCAAATTCCCTCTACTCCCTCACACACGTTCTTCTTCTTCATCAACACTACCATTCCTTCCAACTAGTAAGTTCATCTGTTACTATCTTTTTCTTTTTTTAGTTCTTTTCCTTTGATTAGTAGAACTAATTAGTTTAATTGTAGTTTAGTTGTATAAATTGTATTATATCTTGCTAGTAGTAGTAGATTCTATATAAATTAATTGGTTTGTGTAGTATAGTATTATATGAATTTTTCGTAACTTTGTTGGTATTGTTGGGATGATGGTAGAGATGGTGTTGTTGGGTCTCCAATTTAGTTAATAATGTTAATTTTGTTGTTTTGTAGACCCAATGTGATGGTTGATATAATTGGTGAGTGGTTGGCCAAGGTGGGCAATTGTTTGTTGTAGTATTTGGTTATTGAATTATTAGGGGATATATTGCCCAACTTGTGAGTTGTTTGTTGTTGTATATAATTGGAGATGGTGTAAGTTTAATTGGGTCATGTTAGATTGCCAAAAGAAATAAGTGTGGGGTGCTTGAGGTGAATTGGTGCAATTGTTAGATAAGTGGTTAAGTATAGGAGTTATGGGATGATAGCACTAAAAAGACGATTGTGGTAATCCATTGATGGTGAAGTCTGAGTAGCCAACCAATGTTCTAACATTATGCAAAAAATTTGGTTGTTCTCTTTTGTGCAGGATCATGGCTCATAAAAGATCAAGGCAGGGAGCTAGCTCATCTAGGCGACCAACATATCACGAGTCGAGTTCGCCAGTGAGGTGGCGAAAGCTGACTTCCACCCCAAGGCGACTAAGTTTTGGCTCCAGGAAATTGAAATTGACAGGTTAGCCATTCACTCTGAAAAGCCCGAGATATATGATGAGCTTCGCCGCCGCGAAATGGAGTTCCTATTTGATGCACCGGCCCTCGTGAACAAGATGTTGGTTAGGGAGTTTTATGCCAATGCTCCCTACGGGATGGCTAGGAGGGTATTCGTCCGAGGTAAGTACGTCTACGCCCATGCACATGCTATTAGGCAGGCTCTTAGACTGTCAAATTTTACTAGTGACGTGGACTACTACCACGATAGGCTTGGTGTCACCTGGGGCATCTTAATTGAGGCCTTATGTGTTGATGGAATCCCTGTTTGGATAAGAAACAAAACACTCCACTCTAACAGTTTCATACACACTGCTAAATGCTAGTTTTCAATCATATGTAATCGGCTCTTGCCCTCCACCAACACTACTGACGTGAACTTTAATAGGGCACTTCTAACATGGTATTTATCACCCAGCGGGACGTGGACATCGCCCGCTTGATTAGTGACGAGATGGTGCTAAGGGGATCCCTCAAAGCCAAGGGTTTTTATTACCCATCTCTCGTCACTACTTTGGGTCTCGGCCATCAGACTCCGGTCCTTGCCACTGATGGTGATCTTCTACCAAAAGCTCCATTCCGAGCTTCTCAAATCCGGGTGGACCGAGACAATGACCCAATTGACTTGGATGCTGAGGTTGACCCTGTGCCGGTCGCCCGGGCCAGGCATTCCACTGACTCAGCCGAACTTTCTAGACACGTTCACCATGGAGTGACTATGTCTAGGTCCGAATCTACCAGACCTATGATTAGGTCTATTGAGGAGGAAGTTGCGGACTTACACACCTCAGTAGATGACCTACACACGCACTTAGATGCGATGTCATAGAGGCAAGCTCGGCTGGAAAATAGATTCATGGCATGGTTCCAAGCACTTGGTCGAGCATGTCACGTCGACCCCAACACCGTCTCCGACTCAGAGTGAGTCATAGGTAAGTTTTCTCGCCCCTCTTGAGCTATATGTTTATTATTATGTCATGAGGATATGACATGATTTTAAGTGTGGGGTGCGAATCTTATCTTGTATATGTTGTACATAGTAGTTGTAGTTGTAAATAATAATATCTGGCTTGGCCCGATGATGGACACTTGGCGACGGGTTTCTTAAGGGTCTGAGTCAGAATAAAAACACAAAAAAGCAGAAAATTTGAAAAAAATCCAAAAATATGAGTAGAGGACCCTTCCTGATGATGGACTATTTAGGACAAGTACTCTTGAGGGAAGTAGTCCACATAGGAATTTTACTTTCTTTTATTTTCTTTTTCTAGGTAGTGTATCATCTCCCCCTTGGTTTTTTTTTTTTGACCATGGTTCTTTTCCAAGGGTTTTTATTAAACCGGGTTAGGTAGATTTTGCTTTTTTAGGATTAGAGGGCAAAAGTTAACATGTAACCCCAAGTATGCACATTAGCAAAGCTTAATTGAACTTGAGAATGTATTATCTAAGCTTGACTGTAGATTCTAAAATATGCCTTAAATTGCACTGTACAGCTTGCTTGAACATTGATAGGACTTTGTAGATGAACCGGATTCTAAATGAGTTGCATGCTATGTGTGTGTGAGATTTTACCTACATTATATGTTTTACATGATACCTGGAACTTGCCCTGTGTGTTTGCAAAGAGAAATAGAAGTTGTTTGGTTGTAGAAAGGATAGAGGCATTTCTTTGTGTAACCCCATAAATCAATCGACATGAATTCACCCGTACATAATATCCTAGTTAACCTCTTTGAGCTTAAAGACTATTCTTTGATAACCCTTGAATGTTCATGAAAAACTGAAATCTTACATTGTTCTACTTTACCTCTTAGAAGCACTTGTGTTGTAATGAATATGTAAAAGTTTAATTGTTGGGTGAAGGGAAATTGAAAAAGGGAAAATCAAGAATGAATGGTAGAAAATAGTGAACATGCCAAAATAATGTAAATGCGTTGCAAAGCAATGATAAAAAAATGAGAAGAAAAAAAGAGCTATATCGATGTATATATGAAAGTTAGAAATGCCAGTTACACCAACAAAAGAAAAGGGGGGATTAAAAGTCAATAAAGTGAAGGAATGTTTAGGGGAGACATAAGGAAGAAAACGAAAAGGGAAGTTGTGAAAAGGAAAAGAAAACTGCTCAGGGACGTTAGTCACTATAACCAAAAGTATCCTACCCGTCCTGTAGCCAACATTACAACCCTTAAAAGACCTCTTGATCTATGATTGAATAACTCGATTAGTGGAGTATTACACTAGGGGCAAGCCTATGGTGTGTCTGTATGCATATGAATGTTCTTTGTTGAGAGTGAGTGAATTGTTTCTATATCTATAAGTTCCATGTTCTAAATTGTTTATGTGTGACCGTCTCTCAATAAATTGTGTGAGGGAATTTCACTCAAGAGGAAAACGGTAAATTTGCAAGTTTTTGATAATAACTAGAGTAAGCAATAATGTGCTGGAATGTGAGTTTTCAGTTAGGTAAGGTTGTGCATATCTTAGGTTAATCATGAAAGATAGCTTTTGTGAAATATGTTTGGGGGAGACATTACTAAAATTGGCCTAAAGTGTGATTAAGTGTCACGACCCTAGTTCACCAATCGTGAACATGTCGTGATGGCACCCAGTCCCCACGACTAGGTAAGCCTAACACGTTGCGGAATATACCAGTTCATGAACATTAAATAAGAAATAGCGGAAAACGATATAAATAAGAATGTAATCCGTGCCGCTTGGCACATACACCCGTCAAACACACTTTATAAACACCACCAAGACCCGGAATCCCACGGGTAACACAGACTAAAAGAAATACAACTGTGGCTCTATGTGTAAAGAGTATCTAAAACAACGAAATGAAGGAAAACATCTACTAGAACTATCAGAATAGAAGGAGGGCCTCCGGATCCGCGGACGTAGCAGATCATACCTCGAGGTCTCCAAGTGTGCTGCTGATATCACCTAGTATGGGCCTGTCCTGATGTACCTGGATCTGCACAACAAAAGTGTGCAGAAGAGTAGCATGAGTACACCGCGGCGGTACTCGGTGAGTGCCAAGCCTAACCTCGATGGAGTAGTGACGAGGAAGGTCGGGGCCCTACTAGAGAGAACAATAATATAATGATGATAACAATAATAAGCGGTTTAAATAATTATGAATCTGAATGACGACAGTAAAGTGATTTCTGCAACCGTCTACAATGTAAGCTAGC